>JAUCBJ010007755.1:0-32962 GCA_032718475.1 Nemertoderma westbladi
GGCACGCAGTCAGAGCAGCATCGCTGCCAGCCTCGCAGCCAGCCTCGCGGCACGCAGCCAGCTACGCAGCTAGGCACGCAGTCAGCCCGTGAGAGTCATCCTTATTCAAACGAGGTTAGTTTTCCCTAACTACCGATTGATTGAAAAATAATAATGTTTAATTTTCACCTTCTAATCACCAACACCTAAAGTCACAACACCAAACATTAATAAATAATTAACAAGTTTACTAAATATAGGGTAATAAATGTGAAATTTGCTAGGTGAACACATTAAAGTACATTTACCAGTATGAAAGCAACAAATGACTACGGTATTATTTATTCTTATTTTGCAATTATTAAAAATTTCAGGTTCATATATAACTTGAAGTTGCACATTATCAAAGACAACATAAAACCCGGTATTGTTTATCAATAACCTATAGACTACAGACTTGATACTAAAAATATAAGTACATAAATTAACAGATTTTAAAATCAAATTAATACTAGTTTTATCAAATATATGTTTTTTTACTTTTTGGAAATTATACTTACTGCCTAATAATGTAATACGACCATTTTTAAATATTAATAATGTGGCACCAAATATCTTATATATAAACTGATTTGGTTTGAGTATGTGTTTACCTGATAATTGATTTTTTAATTCTTTAAAATTAATCGCTGACACTTGCTGGCAACTTACATTCTTATTGACTATCTGATAGTTCATTGTTTGGTTCCCGATAAATTGGTATATTGTTTTTTTTCACTGGTTTTTCGACCTTTGTTCGATAGTGACCCCAGGGAAGCGAATGATTTTTATTAACCCAATAAAGTTTATCATCAAATGCGCTGAGAGCAAACTTGTCTCGTGCTATAGTGTACACTTTGTGTAATTTGCTCTGAAACTGATATATTTCTTTTGCGATTTCTTCGTTTGAGTTATATGCTCTTACATAATCTTCGTGGCAAATATTTTTATCCACGACAGCTCTTGTTATTCCTTTTGCCCGTCGTATATTGGAATCATTCCATTCCAAAATTGAATATAATTTTGGTCTTAAAAATACCGCTTGTTTAATTTCACGTGAGGCTAGTTCGTCTTTACAGTAATAGAGCCTGGATTTATTTTTATCGCTGTAGAGAGGGTGATCCTTGGGGTAATTGGATGTATCTAAAATATTATTTTTAATTAAGGCTTTTAAGAAATTACTCTGCGATGTGTTATAGTAACAACCTATTAAAGAGTCCGTATCTGATGCTACAATTTCAATTCGACAGTTTAATTCTTTCTCAATAGGTAGCAATTTATCGTAATACAACTCATACATATCCAATTTAGCCAAGTCCAACACAGTACTACCTATATAGACTGGCTTATCGAGAGTTACAGAGTCTTTCACTAATAAATGTCCTGATAAGGAATCGTTATAAATCATGAAATTTTCGTGATTTATACGTTTGACTAATAAATCGCATTTCTCTTTACTATTAGCGATACGAAAGTTGCATCGGTTCCGTATATTCTCTATCGTTTTTCCAAATAAAGAATTATTCAGAAGCTTCGCGACAGCTGTTTCAATATACGTTTTTGCTAAACGCCTTTGATTAATGTTTAAATCGATGTAATTTTTAAATACAAATTCTTGTTGAAAAGAATATAATTTATGTAGTTTAGTAACAATTAAACCTTGTTTTATATAAAATTTTAACAGTTTTAAATTTACATGATAGAATTCTTTATCGAATTGTGTCAACATAAGTTTCGGAGCACACATCTTATACTTGCTATTAGTACCTCTTTGTTTACAAACATTGTTATATTGTTCCCTCATATATGGTGAAAGCATTGTCTCATTTATACTTAAATGTTCTGGGGCTAAGGGTAGTTCTAATGTACGATTGTGAATATCTTTGGGATATTTCAAATCGCAAATTAAGAAAAACCCAATATCACCTTCAGTATCAAGATTTGACAAATATTTTATTAGTTCTTCTGGAGCAGCATTCTCTAAATATGTAACATTGACTTGTTCAAAACCTGAAACAGGTAGCTTTTTACTTAAATTACCAGAATACAAGGAATTAAAATCTATATTGAAAATATGACACTCTTCCTTGCTTGGATCATAATTATCAGTATCTGGTATATTTGATTCTATGTAATGCTTTCGACAGAATGAAACCCCTCCTCTAATAGATGCTTCAAAATCTCTATATGTTTGGTAATCTTTTATTAATGTTAACTTACATTTATTGTATTTCAGGGCGCAATCATAAGTGAAAGCTGCGATACTGCAATAATAAACTACTTCTAATTCGTAGTTTTGTCTACACACTCTCCTAAAGTTCTCAAATATATCAGCGAGGAGACAAACATCGAGTTTTAAGTATGCTAAAAGATAATCCTTGAGATTCACACAGTCAAACTGACTCCATGATGCGTTGGCAAAACTATATTCCTCGGGTGTACAGGTATTTTGTGTTAATTTACTATAAAATTTGTCTATTGATGGTAATTTCGAATCATTGAATTTATTTAAATCTGTCAGATACTCGTAGGGAAATATACCTTTTCGTTTAATTGTTGCATTATTTAAATTTGGATAAAAATATTTCATTTGCTGTTCAGTAATTGGTAGAACTGATGTTATATCCTCACTGTCTATATCCTTTGTTGAACAATCAACTAAAGTACTTAGGGAAAAGGATAAAAATTGATATGTGTCTAAGACACGTAGCTCGATTTTAGTTGTTGACCCTTTCACCGGTATATGCATGCTTAGTGAAATATACCTTTCAGAATTTTTAGGGATTACCTTTATATCCCAATCGGAATATTTATTATTGCTAAAACCAACTTGCAAAAGAAAATGCAAATCGTAGAGATTGCAGTTGTGTGCAGCGAGTATATACATGTGTCGTTTCAACGATAAAGAACGGTTACACGCGTTACAAGCGGCCGCAATATAGTTACCAGTAATATGTGAGTGATGTTTGTTTTTCTCAGACGTATCCTTAAATAAAACATCGCAATAAAAGCAAGTTTTAGCTTTCCAAAAACTTAACTTATCTGCATCATTAAGTATCATTCTCTCTCTTGTGTGGTCTTCCGACCACTTATATAATTGGGTGATGTCATTATATACAGAGTCTAAAAAGTCTTGAATACAGTTGTTGTCGATTGTTTTTGTAAAGGTCTTCAAATGAAATTTTGGTGGATTGATTAATTCGGCGCTAGGAACAATTAAATAACTTACAGCGCATGGAATATGATTCTGAATAAATTTACTGTTGGTGGCTGGCTCCAAAATAGATTCTATGTCAAAATATATTACAAACAATGCTGGTAATGTTCTGTCTAAATTTCTAAAGCTAATGTGAGTTCTTTTTTCAGATGGTAGCTTCTCAACTTGACTTTTTCCTCGATAACAAGCAAGACGGTGACGTTCTAGAACATCATTGGTGTAGAAAGGCGCCAAACACCGTTCGCAATATTTCCTACATCCAATATGCTTACCTCTTGTATTCATCAAACGATTCAAGTTAGTTATGCAAACATAATGTGATTGTTTACTCGTATTCTTGTTTTTTACAAGTAATATATTCAATAACTCTTTATCTGGAGTGATTTTACTAAATGGAGCCTGTCTTAATATAGATACTCGATTGTTGTTGTAGAGTAATAAATTAATTATATATGCTGAATTCTGTTTTTCAAAAAGTTTAATTGCAAGCGGCCATTCTGTTGGATAATCTTTGTTGCCATTGTCAAAAATGAAATGACTCATATAATTTTTGTACTGCGAAGTACGATATTTGTTGTTCTTCACTTTGCTACTAAATTTTGTAGCTATAATCGCCCATTTGAAACAGTCATTATCAGCCGTTTGTATATTTATAACACATTGTTTACACGCTAGAGCCTTAGGTAACTCCATATAACCGTGTCCCTTATATAGTAACGACCTACACTTGGATTCAGCTACTTTAATTTCAACCCTTAATAAAGATTTAACACGCCACCCTGAGCCACGAGTGTTAAACATGGCTATTTTTTGCATTAATTTTTCTAATACATACTCAAACCATGTGTCAAAACTTTCATGTGAATCTACGGTATTAACTGCACCACCTGAAGAACTAAAATAGAAAGCTTCTTCTTGATCACCCTCTGAAAAATGTGATCGATACATGAGAATATTCACACCTAGCCAGGGTCTAAGTACATTCATTTCGCTAAGTTTTCCTAATAATAAAGTTTGGATGTGAGGTAGAATTTTAATTAATGATGAATGAATATCAGGAAAATCTTCATCATCTGGAAGATTGTAAACATAGATTTCTAAACGGTTATCGTGTGCGGCTCGTTCGATGTTAAAAATTGATGAACCTTGACCAGATTTCAGTCTTTTTCTAGATACCATAGTATTGTTTTGGTTCCGTTGTGGTGGTGGTGGTCTAACATGATAATAACGTTGGTGACAGTCGTGACGTAAGTAATTCTCATATAAATACTCTTTATTACAAGTAGGGCAAGTTTTTTCATACACGCAAAACTTCATTTCTTTACATCCCGTAGTCGATTCATGTCGTTTACATATTTCTTCACGTGAACATTTCACACGACAATTAAAACAATTGTATTCTTCAAAATGAGATTTCACATGTGTTAAATAATTTCGTTTAGAAATTTGAAGAGGACAAAATGGACATTTCAATTGTTTATCCATCTCTTTATTATCCTAAAAACAATTTAAAATTAATATGAATATTGTTATATATATATATATAATCAAAAAAAATTCATAAGCTACTCAACACAAATAAAATATAATATCTAAACTTTAATTAATTTAATATTTTCAGAATGAGATCGAATGAAACAGTTGAGCTCTTTATATATATATATATATATATATATATATTTCAAGTTTCTACTTATACCAACCAATCACAAATAACAGTTACATTGGAAACTAATATCATAAATAAAGTTGCTTTTACAACTGAATTCTTTATAATAAAATCAAGTCTAAACCAAGATATGTCTAATGCGTTTTTAATTTTCATTGATAAAGTAGGTTTTACATGCAAATGTTTTATTATGGTGGTGTAAACTCACGCATTTACATGCGAATGTTTTATACCTAATCCCGTGCTCACATTAAACTATCACCAATATTTACTCAATAAAGTCACCTTTACATGCAAATACTTTATAATAATCACACTTTGTGATAAAAAGTTACCTTTACAAGTCAGTGTGAAACTGAAAAAGAAAAGTCTCTAGTTAATAATAAATCAATCTGATACTGTTTTTATATGTTCCTTATTGTAATCTGCTACCTCTTCACTTGCTTTTGTAACTTTTATTTTCTTTGTAGGTATAGAATCATTGTTGGGAATGGAAGATGATTGAGATGTAGATCTGCGCTTTCTATCACTCGAGGTCTCTTCGATGTATGTCTTTGGATTAAATGTGGATGAAACTACTTCTGGAAATGACTTATTAACCTTAAACTTCCAAGTTGGTGGATATAGAATCGCGAAACCGTCTGCTATATCAGTTGATGAAACCTTTAACATCATATCATAGAGAAACTCTATATGAGGTATGTCTTTATCGTAATGTAACTGTAAATATTTGCTTTCCTTGTCTGTAATAATTACTTTTTTTTCTTGTACATTTATTTTTACTTTAAGTCGGTCAGATAAAGCTACTTTATCGTCCGTATCTAGCTCTGAAAAGACACCTTCGTTACTAATTTCATAATTCCATTCATACCACAATGAATTTACTTCCGATGCTGTTAAGTTAAACCCATTATAATACCTAAGACCAATAGCATCAGAATATCTAGCTGAAATCTCCCATAGTCCCATATAAGTCGCTCCTTTATATTTGCTTACAAAACCAACAAAAGATGGGTTGGTTAAATTAACAACATAACACTGATTTATTATTTCGAGTGGTGGTGATAACAATTCTAATATTTCTGTCTTACTCTGAAGTAATAAATTAATGAGTGATTTGTTTAGAATTTGACATTTGCCTTGCTTCTGAATATATACGTTTTCAGTAATAACACAGGTGGAAATATTTAACTTTCCTCTTGTAAATTCTATATTAGGATAAATATTACCTCTTGAAACTGGTGATTCCTTTTGTCGGTTGAATAATATTTCTAAGACGTCTAGAAGGTAGAGTGTATCCTGGTAAGAGAAGCACGTTGTTACATTGCTATCGCTTGAGAGTAATATAAAGTACTTGCCATAAACAATACTACAGGTATATTTATTAAATGTAAATTTCCAAGTATTGCTTGAAGTTTTTTTAAATAAATCCATAATTAGAATGAAAACTATTTTGAAAAATAAAAACTAAATAAATGATTATTAGATTGTAAAACTTCGGTTTATATGGTTGCTTTAATAAAACAGAGTGACTTACAGTGAGGAATATAGTAGATTCGTGTAACAGATGCAACGTGTACAGCTAAATTTATTACATTAGCGCGAGTTAGAGAGTGAAATAGCAGTAACGAGTAACAGATGCAACGTGATCAATGCTAGCCCTGTCATTCTAACTTATATTCAACTTAGTTGATCGACTAGTTACATCAATAAAAGAAATCGATTATTATTAATAGTCGAATTAATGTATTCTACTCTATAGTAATTATGTTAAGGAACTAGAAGCTATTTATAAACATCTGCTACCGGTGATGAAGATGAAGAATTCAATGACTATGGTATAACACAGATATTTATCGCCTTTTTCTCTCGAGGTTGGATGGGGGAGTGAGTGGAGGAATGTGGGGAGTTATAATGGTCCCGAGTTCGAACCCTGTTGAATATTTTGTTATCTGAAAAATTGCAAAATTAAATTTAGTTACTGGTGAAAAATAGTAGAAGTTACCTGTAGACACCTCTATCATCTGTAAGATAAAGGTTGGTGAATATGAAAAATACTGGTTGCTGAAAAATTGCGATTTGAAAAATAGTAGAAGTTACCTGTAGACACCTCTAGCGTCTGTAAAATAAAGGTTGGTAAATATGAAAAATACTGGTCGCTGAAAAATTGCGATTTGAAAAATAGTAGAAGTTACCTGATGCTAAGTGTAGACACCTCTAGCGTCTGTAAAATAAAGGTTGGTGATTGGATGCAGTACTAGCGTCGGGGGACTAATAACGCCTCTAGCGGAATAAGCGGGAACTTGAGAAGTTACCATGGTTACGGATGAAATGCTGACATCTGATTGGTTGAAATAATAACGACCACCGCAAAAGGTTGAAATGGTGGCTTCTGATTGGCTGCAGTACCAGAAATGGATGGTAATGATGGGCTACGGGTGACCATGTGCCCGTGTCATAGCATTGTATACTACTCCTATAAGTGCCTAGTACGAAAGCAATAAAGCGTCTATCATCGCGGATTGGTCTCCCTCAATCCACCCGCTCACACTCTCAGCAACAGGCCCGGATTAAGGGGGTGCAATGGGTGCAGGTGCACCTGGGCCGCTGTCTCCAAGGGGCCACCATGGGCTGCGTGTTAGAAAAATATATTGTCAGCTGTGAAATATTACACATTACCAAATTACCTGTAACACTAGTGTAATTGTCAATGAGCACCCAATGTTATCCTTATATACAAAAAGAGAGAGTAACCCAAAACATATTCGCAATTTACCAGAACCAAACGTTTTTGATTCCACATAATTTTTATAATACAACCAAAAAAGGTGCCGCATAAATTATGCGGATCACTTTGAATTTGTTATTTTTTTAGCCACATGGAGTAAGATTGTACTACTACTACTACTACTAGGATCGGCATGCTGCATTGCAGCTGCATTTTTAAGAATGCTGTGCCGGCTTATCGACAAAATTGCGCCGCCACAACTCCCTATCACCCATGACATTTGCTAGATCATCCGGATCTTCAAGGCCAGTGTCCTTTAAGATGCGTCTCAAGAAAGTCATGGGCTGTCCACCATGCTTAATCACTCCATGAGGCTGCCAAAGTACAAGATTATTCACAGGCTGCTCCTCACGGCGAAAGCAATGTCCTGCAAAGCGGAAGCGATTTTGTTCAAGTGGCAAGCTTGGGGGAACCATGAGACACCTCCAATGTTATATAGTGTCTGGTTGGAGATGTGTGCATTGTACTTGACACAATGAACCCGGCGTAGCATTCTTGTGAATGTGCCATCCAGAGATTTGGTGTCCTCAGCAGTTAGAACCCAGCATGGACTCCCATAGAGGAGTACTGGAACTGAACCACTGCTGCTCTAAATAATCGGACCTTAAGTTTCCAATTAATTCTCGGTGACTTCCAAATCCTGGAAATCCTGTTCAAGGCTGCCCATGCCTTTCCCTTACGTATTCGAAGGTCCTCACCTGACTTCCGGATCCATGATCCCAGGTAACAGAAGTCATCCACAAGCTCAAGCATACCATCTTTTGAGCTTATGCTCATCCATTCAGAGACTTGCTGAGGACTTTCAAAGTTAACTGTAAAAAGACCAACACTAGAAGCAGCATGTTCTAATGAGCTGAGGAGCCGTTGGGCTCCCTCTAATGATTCTGAGAGTACTCCTAAGTCATCAGCAAAGTCTAGATCAGTTAGGTACTTGGCAGGATTTCCTCGACTTCTGGAGCGAGTAGGTTGAGATATCATCACCCCATCATCATTATGATGATCTAAGGACATGCGTATAACATAGTCAACTACAATTATGAACAAGAATGGTGCAAGTGTGTCTCCCTGGAGGACGCCCCATAACACTTCAAATGGTTCTGTGTCACCGTCAACAGTAGACACAAATGTTGTCGAACCATCGTATACTGATCTGATTGCTGCAATAATTTCATCAGGAATCCCATATAATGAAAGTATGCTGAACATACGTGAGCGAGAGACTGAATCAAAGGCCTTGAAGAAGTCAACAAAGATAACAGCCAGATGCCTGTCTTTCTTTTTTGATAACTCTTCAATTATCCTTCTAAGTGCCAAAATGGCCTCCATGGTCCCACGACCTTTACGGAACCCATTCTGATTTCCACGGAGCAGTCTCTCAATGGGATCCCAGATGCGATTTAATAGAATTATATTGTATAGATTTGCAGCAATCGAGATCAATGAGATTCCACGAAAAGAACCATAGAGTGTTAGGTCGCCACATGGATTAAGATTGTACAGTACAATATAGCAACAATGTTGTGTGGTTTTCCCCAAATTTGAACAAACAAAGACCATCAATTAAATAAAATATGCACTTCTACATAATTACCAACGGATTCTTTGATTTTTTTTAACCCTTGTTTAAATTGACACAATATATCGTATACTATTGTGGTTTTTAAATTAAGTTACTGTAACTGCACAAAATCAATACAGCAAGGCCAATTTCATTCTGCAAAAACCTTTCACTAAAATTTAGAGTAAATTAATAAGATTTCACCAGCCATAGTATAATTATAACATTTCGCTGATGGCTCGCAGTTTCCATCGTAACAATTAAACACCATCTACAATACTGAAGGCTAGCTGTTCACAATACTTGACATTACATATACTGTATATACAAACTTCTGTACATAAAAACTAAATAATAGAGCTAACACAGTACATATAGGTTTCCCGCCAAAGTTTATTTCAAACCCTCCAACCGTTTTGTATCTATCCCCCCCCCCCCCCCCCCCCCATACTATCATTATTGTTCCAATTCCAATTCCGAAACGAGTTTGTTTCATCCGCAATACATAGAGTATCCTTGTTTCATGGTACTGGGTACTGACGCTTTCCAAGGTATCATGGGAAAGCGTTTCATAAACAGAGGATGTCAGAAACCAACGGTCTACTTTATTTCATTACTTATTCGCGTAACCAACGTTTGTATCTCTTTAGTTAACGGCCCAACTACCCCAATATATTTCTCGATTTCTTCCGTTTTTATGGCTCCTTTTATTATCTCGTCAACTTCCCATATATTAATATGATTTATCTGATCGCTTTGGTTTAAATTAATTTTAAGAATCGTGCCCTTTAGATAACCAACCAGTAAATAACTTGAGTCAGGCTGGAAGGCAATCGACCAAAACCAGTTCCATTCCCCGCTCGGCCGACCCCTAAACTCCTTTATCTCTCTTCCACCGTCGTCCCCATCGAGCACCCTTATATAAGATACCCCGTCCAGATACCACCCTCGCACAGCAACCCTCCCACCCTGGGGTTCCCATTTAACCTGCATCCCCCATTTCTTCTGTCCCCATATCTCCTCGCCGGTTTCAAATGAAACACATTTAGTAAATTCGTATCCCAATACTATCAGTTTCGTACAATCTGAATTAAATGCAATCGAGTATACTTTATCCTGCGGAGCCCAAGAGGAAATTAAAAATAATATTTTTTTTTGCTAAATCGTGCGAACGACTTACTAAGTCGTACGAATGATCATACTACGTACTATGTCGTGCGATGACTTCAATAATTCGTGCGAACGACTTACTACAGTAAGTCGTGCAAACAACTTAACTAACTCCGTGCGAATGACCTTACTATGTCGTGCGACGACTTAGGCATACTACAATTCGTGCACACGGCTTATCAAAATCGTGCGAGCGACTTACTAACTATACTTCGATTAAACAGTGCTGTTATATGAGTGGTAAATACATCAGCGGGTTTTTCAATTCAATATCAATAATGTAGTTGAAACTAAATAACGGCTAACTCAAATCGGTCTGCAGTCTACCACTAGAGGACGAAATGTCTGAAAGTGAAATCCTTGACCCATTCCGCTATTTATGATCAATTCATGCTAAAACATTCTACTACATACATACATATGGAAAACGACAATTTGGCCCTGTATTGAACTGTTTGATAACGCTCGCCTATTTTATGGCTCGCCCCACAGATATCATTTAAAACAAGACGTCACAAGACTCATCACAATGACTATATTTTAAATGTTAAGAATTAATTAAATGTGCTACATAGATGAGAATTTATATATTCAATTTTTTAGTGATAATTAAAAGTGAATGAAATTTTGTAAAAAAAAATTATAACATAAGACGTCATATTTAACCAATTAGATTAGAAATAGTGAGTCCTTCGCACGACTTAGCAAAAAATATTCTTTTAATGTCCCTTTAAGGGCTCCGTATTATCCTCTTGTTCTAAAAGCACCTTTATAAGTTCTCCTTTAATGTTCCAATGCTTGACGCTTCCATCATCAGAGCTGCTTACTAACTCTGTCCCTATATTGTTAAAGATCACGTTTGTTACGCAATCGCTATGGGCGGCCCAAGTAAAATGCGTAAATGAATTATCAGATATATTAATTAAGGAGATTGTTCCATCTCCGCACCCGCTCGCGATTACATTGCTGTCCACGGGACTGAATTGCAATGTCCGACCTCGTAGTATTGGCGTCTCCGAGTTGATTCTCAGTTCGTCCTCAGCAATGTGGAGTAAAAGTTCGTTTATTTCAACATCCCAGACATTTATTCCCCCACCGAACCGACTTCTTACAGACCCAGCTACCCTCTTTGACGCAGGGGACACCGCGCAGCTGTCAATATGCCGGTTATCGGCGTCTTTAAGTCGATTAATAATCCCGAGATTCGTCGCGTCACAGATAACGGCTCCATCGGAACCGCAGTAAATAAATCGAACCCCGTCCGGGAAATATTCCAAGTCGCACAATCTGACGACCTTTATGGGAATGTTTGGAGACTCTGCCATTGATCTATAAGGTGTGGAGGCTACATACAGCGCATTAGTTTATAGATGGCGGCCCTTTTGTGTCGATTTAAAGTGTTTTTATTTAGTGAGTAAACATAACTAAATTAAATAGTTGTAGCCTACTTTTTGTTACATACGACAGTATAGTACAGTCCAACATGCCTTACTATAAAACCAGAAACACCTATAACTACTACTACATGTACTACAGTACTACTATTGGCAACCTACATTGTAGCTGCATTATATATATTAAATATATATTATAAATGCTGTGCCAGCTTGTCGACAAAATTCCCTATCCACAACTCCCTATCACCCATGACATTTGCTAGATCATCCGCATCTTCAAGGCCAGTGTCCTTTAAGATGCGTCTCAAGAAAGTCATGGGCTGTCCACCATGCTTATTCACTCCAAAGCACAAAGTTCTGCACTGGCTGGACCTCACGGCGAAGCGGAGGCGGCGCAGTTCAAGAGTAAAGCTAGCGGAGACTAATGAAAAACCTCCGATGTTGTCCAATCTCCAGAGTCTGATTGGCGGTGTGTTCATTGTTCTTGACACAATTATGAATTAACCCGGCGCAGCATTCATGTGTAGTGTAAGTGCTATTAGAGCCCAGCACCGACTCCCATATAAGAGTACTGGAACTACTGCTGCTCTAAATAATCGAACCTTGAGATTTTGTTTTACTCTATCGGACTTCCAAATCCTAGACAGATTATTTAACGAGCCCATACCTTCCCCTTACGTATCCGAAGGTCTACACATGACTTCCAGATTCTTGACCCTCAAATAGTAGAAGTCATCCACATGCTCAAGCAGGCCATCCCTGGCGCTTTATGCCCTTATGATCAGACATTTCTTGAGGGCTGTCAACGATTCACTGTCAAAACTTATGTCCTCTTGGAGTTTAAAAATGACCAACACTAGAAGCAATCTGTTCCAATGAGCAGAGGAGCCTTTGGGCTCCCTCTAGTGATTCTGAGAGTACCCCTAAGTCATCAATAAAGTCTAATTCAGGCAGGTACATTGCTTGTGTCAGTAGGGGGTTTTACCATCACCCTGTATTAAGATGGTCTAAGGACATGCGAAGGACAAAATAACCACAATTATGAATAACAATGGTGCAAGTGGAACTAGGACAATCGCCCCCTTAGGGCAATTGACCCCCGAGGACAATTGCCCCCGTGACAATCCCCCCCCCCCCATCCCAAGGACAATTGCCCACCAGACAATTGCCCCCCGGGACATCATCCCCGGACTATTGCTACCGGACAATTTCCCCCCGGACAATATTTTAAATCTTGGAATCCTTTGAATGTTTTCCTACAGTTTTATGAAATTCAAGTACTATTAACCTTGATCACCATTTCTACACATTTAAAATTTTATGTGATTTTCAAAATATCCACGATTTTTTTCTTGAATAATTTGATTGTATTTATGCTAGCAATAGCTTTTTTATGACATAATTTAATGGCTTCAGTGCGTTAACATTTTATTTTTATTGTAATGAAATATATCAGTTTGAATATATCGAATCATTGAGCACAAAAATAATCAAACATGAAATTTTTTATTATATAAATTGGACTTAGCTATATAATATTATTTTTTAGTTTTGTAACAAGTTAGGAACTTGACTAAATTGCTAGTTAGGAACGACCTTATTTATTTTGCAATTTTCCTTCGGGCAATTTATTCGTTTGGTGGGTAATGTAATTATCCGGGGGCAATTGTCCGGGGGGCAATAGTCCGGGGGCAATTGTCCGGGGGAAATAGTTCGGGGGCAATTGTCCGGGGGGAATAGTCCGGGGGGCAATTGTCCGGGGGGCAATAGTCCGGGGGGCAATTGTCCGGGAGGCAATTGTCCTGTCACGGGTGGAAGTGTGTTACCCCTACCCCTAACCTATAAACTTAATGGGGAATAAGACTTCGAATGGATCTGTGTCACCATCTGCATTGGACACAAATGTGGTGGAACAATCGTACAGATATCTGATAGCTGCAAGTGAAGAAAATATCCAGACGTCTGTCTTTCTTTGTGTTCTACCAGCCTGTAACTGATGGTGGTGTAGGTCTGCTACAAAGTTGTGAGTTTTGGGTTGAAATCCAGGTTCCGCACAATTGACAATTGTACCACATGTGTAGAACTTTTCTATTCAGTGGTGTGACTTTAAATATATGATAGTAACAATGTGTTGGCAAGACTCCTAGATCTCTTCTATGATAAATATTTAATTATGTATGTATACCATATAAGCCCGTGCTGGAATTATCCTATCACCTATTTACTGGGAAAATACAGCTTCCTTTACAGGTTCATATTCTTCTAAGGACAGCCTGTGTGCCATTTGGTACCAATCTTCCGCAAATGGAAAGCATACGCCCTTTCATCAAGCAGTAGTTAAGATTTGTAAATCAGTCCGTTTAGTATCTCCTTATGGTGGGAATTTTCCGTTCAGAAGTATACTGCTCTACGGCAATCCTTGGGTGTGGGCTTTTAGTGCTGAGAACACCAACTCCGTGGAAGTTAAATATACCCTTGTCAGCTTGTTGCATATGTCCAACAACAATGATGTGCTACAGCGGCTTCAAAATGAACCGGTTAATATTATCGTCATGATTATGAAACTGTCTAAATACAAATAAATCTCCGGTATGAACAGACGTGTTGGTCTCCCTGGTCCTGGTCAGCCAATAACTTTCCTCCGCCGGCTGTAAAGAAGGACATTGTAGGCTTAAACACATGGCTGAGTAAATTTTGAGAGGCTTATGTCTGTGTTTGCCGTCGTTGCTTCTTAGTGCAGGACTTCAGGCACATTTTCTCTCATATGGCAATAAAAATTAACTAGCGAATTAATCAAACAAAATTGCAGGAAGGTAAAGATGTCAATTCGTTTAAATATTCCAATTACCAATGGCAGTGAGAGTGTAATAAAATAATGACACTATCTCAGTTGATCTTTGGACTTTGTTTTTCTCTACCGAGTTGAATATATTAAACTAAACTTCCAACCGTAGAAAATTCACCGGTTTGACACACAGGTTTCGTTGGATTGAGTTGTAGTGGCATATTGTATATAAATTACTAAAACATTATTTTACCAAATATTACTTAATAAATGAAAATATTATGCTATTGAGAGTCTGATACCCCACACCCTTTCTCCCGACAATATATTTAAATTATATTTGGAAAAAAGCAACTTACTGTATATCGCAAAAGTTTCCAAGATTACGTACACAACGTGTAATGGATTTCTCGTGCTCCTTGGCACGATAAGCTCCTAAAACGGCTTTGAATCTCAAAAAAGTTCCAGGTAGTGCTCTACTTTCGCTTAGTGTTTTGGTTTTCCGGCTAACATAAAATATTTCTACTTGAACACGGTCCTTCAATGACTTGTTATTTACGGACATCCACAACTTTCAATATAGTACAAAAACACAGTGATTTTCTATTCGTCCCAAATAATACTCTATATTGCTTCCTTCTAAATAAATGAAATAGCTTACTGTAACACCGTAGAAAAACCTCTGGGTTGAGGAAAAAGATAGAAAGCGGGTGAGGGGTGCTTTGGGTCCGTTAGGATCCAAAGTATAGCCTCTAAATAATCCCAAAGGCAGAGAAAATATAAAGTATTTCTAGCCGTTTTGTTTTGCTAAAAATATGTTTTGCTATATATTATTATACAGTATATAATATTGTTTTGCTAGATATAGGTTTCCCGCCAAAGTTTATTTCAAACCCTCCAACCGTTTTGTATCTACCCCCCCCCCCCCCCCCCTCCCCCCATACAAAACATTATTGTTCCAATTCCGAACCGAGTTTGTTTCATCCGCCATACATAGAGTATCCTTGTTTCATGGTACTGGGTACTGACGCTTTCCAAGGTATCATGGGAAGCGTTTCATAAACAGAGGATGTCAGAAACCAACGGTCTACTTTATTTCATTACTTATTCGCGTAACCAACGTTTGTATCTCTTTAGTTAACGGCCCAACTACCCCGATGTATTTCAAAAAAAAAATTTTTTTTTGATGTAAAAAAAATTTTTAACATAAGACGTCATATTTAACCAATTAGATTAGAAATAATGAGTCATTCGCACGACTTAGCAAAAAATATTATTTTAATGTCCCTTTAAGGGCTCCGTATTATCCTCTTGTTCTAAAAGCAACTTTATAAGTTCTCCTTTAATGTTCCAATGCTTGACGCTTCCATCATCAGAATATTCTAAAAACGCGAAAATCGGAGTGGAGAGGAAGCGAGCAGAGTGGAGTAGGGGGGGCGGGCCGTACCTGAAATCGCGAAGGGCCTGAGCGCGTGGGCGCGAGGATTGATCCAAGGTAAGAACCCGGGCCTTAAATGTGCAGGAAATTACCACGGACAATACCTTGGGTACTAGTGAACGGAAAGTGAAGTACCGGCGCAGCGGTAAGTCTCGTTTGCCTGACGTGATATTCGGGCTCGGTTCAACCGTCTTCTTAAACCTTCAGCTCAGCAGCTCTCTTCATTTTTTTTTCGTTATTCTAGAACATATCACCCTGGCAACCCACACCACAGTACTGCCGCGCCTAAAAAAATGCCGCGATATTATGTATATTATTATGTATGTTACGTATATTACATGATATTCGGGCTTGGTTCAACCGTCTTCTTTTCAACCGACTTCACCGACAAAAACTCCTACAATACTATCAAAAATTATATTAAAAATATATACATCTTATGGAATGCAACATGGCGAGTCTCGTGGTATATTTACTTTTTCACGAGATACTTAAATAAGCCCATACCAACGTCATATTCCTGTGTTTTCACTCAACATTATCCATTCAAGATGGCGTCCATTCATTTCAATATACAATCTCCCTTCTCATTAACTTATGTTAATGAGTTCTGTACTTCACCTTATGTGACTGCTTCAGGCATTGCGTTGTTGCCTCTCTCGCCATCTAATATTATTGCATTGATATTATAGGCTGACCGTATGGCGGTTAGGTTTATGGTTGGGGTTGGGGGTTTACAGTGATTTTCTATTCGTCCCAAATAATACTCTATATTGCTTCCTTCTAAATAAATGAAATAGCTTACTGTAACACCGTAGAAAAACCTCTGGGTTGAGGAAAAAGATAGAAAGCGGGTGAGGGGTGCTTTGGGTCCGTTAGGATCCAAAGTATAGCCTCTAAATAATCCCAAAGGCAGAGAAAATATAAAGTATTTCTAGCCGTTTTGTTTTGCTAAAAATATGTTTTGCTATATATTATTATATATAATATTGTTTTGCTAGATATAGGTTTCCCGCCAAAGTTTATTTCAAACCCTCCAACCGTTTTGTATCTACCCCCCCCCCCCCCCCCCCCCCATACATAACATTATTGTTCCAATTCCAATTCCGAACCGAGTTTGTTTCATCCGCAATACATAGAGTATCCTTGTTTCATGGTACTGGGTACTGACGCTTTCCAAGGTATCATGGGAAGCGTTTCATAAACAGAGGATGTCAGAAACCAACGGTCTACTTTATTTCATTACTTATTCGCGTAACCAACGTTTGTATCTCTTTAGTTAACGGCCCAACTACCCCGATGTATTTCAAAAAAAAAAATTTTTTTTGATGTAAAAAAAATTTTTAACATAAGACGTCATATTTAACCAATTAGATTAGAAATAATGAGTCATTCGCACGACTTAGCAAAAAATATTATTTTAATGTCCCTTTAAGGGCTCCGTATTATCCTCTTGTTCTAAAAGCAACTTTATAAGTTCTCCTTTAATGTTCCAATGCTTGACGCTTCCATCATCAGAGCTGCTTACTAACTCTGTCCCTATATTGTTAAGGATCACGTTTGTTACGCAATCGCTATGCAAAAAATAATAACTGAAATGCGAGAAATTAAAGCTGTTAATTAAGTGAAAATAGCAATTGTTTGCGTACGTCTTAATTTACCAAGGTCAATTTAATTTAGTTGATAAATAAATGTAAAATATTAAAATATAATAGAGAAATATCAACAGTGTTCACAGAATAGTGTTTAAATAGAACCGTCACCGAATATTCTAAAAACGCGAAAATCGGAGTGGAGAGGAAGCGAGCAGAGTGGAGTAGGGGGGGCGGGCCGTACCTGAAATCGCGAAGGGCCTGAGCGCGTGGGCGCGAGGATTGATCCAAGGTAAGAACCCGGGCCTTAAATGTGCAGGAAATTACCACGGACAATACCTTGGGTACTAGTGAACGGAAAGTGAAGTACCGGCGCAGCGGTAAGTCTCGTTTGCCTGACGTGATATTCGGGCTCGGTTCAACCGTCTTCTTAAACCTTCAGCTCAGCAGCTCTCTTCATTTTTTTTTCGTTATTCTAGAACATATCACCCTGGCAACCCACACCACAGTACTGCCGCGCCTAAAAAAATGCCGCGATATTATGTATATTATTATGTATGTTACGTATATTACATGATATTCGGGCTTGGTTCAACCGTCTTCTTTTCAACCGACTTCACCGACAAAAACTCCTACAATACTATCAAAAATTATATTAAAAATATATACATCTTATGGAATGCAACATGGCGAGTCTCGTGGTATATTTACTTTTTCACGAGATACTTAAATAAGCCCATACCAACGTCATATTCCTGTGTTTTCACTCAACATTATCCATTCAAGATGGCGTCCATTCATTTCAATATACAATCTCCCTTCTCATTAACTTATGTTAATGAGTTCTGTACTTCACCTTATGTGACTGCTTCAGGCATTGCGTTGTTGCCTCTCTCGCCATCTAATATTATTGCATTGATATTATAGGCTGACCGTATGGCGGTTAGGTTTATGGTTGGGTTTGTGATAACACACTTGTGTTTAGCATGTTGGTTAATGCATACTGTATGTATGTTTTATTTATTTATTTTGTTTCTGCTTTGAAGGCCCTATATAAGTGCCTAGTACGAAAGCAATAAACCCTCTATCATCGCGGATTGGTCTCCTTCAATCCACCCGGTCACACTCTCAGCAACAGGCCCTGATTAAGGGCCTGATTAAGGATTAACTTCTGTACATAAAAACTAAATAATAGAGCTAACACAGTACATATAGGTTTCCCGCCAAAGTTTATTTCAAACCCTCCAACCGTTTTGTATCTACCCCCCCCCCCCCCCCCTCCCCCCATACAAAACATTATTGTTCCAATTCCGAACCGAGTTTGTTTCATCCGCCATACATAGAGTATCCTTGTTTCATGGTACTGGGTACTGACGCTTTCCAAGTATTCATGGGAAGCGTTTCATAAACAGAGGATGTCAGAAACCAACGGTCTACTTTATTTCATTACTTATTCGCGTAACCAACGTTTGTATCTCTTTAGTTAACGGCCCAACTACCCCGATGTATTTCTCAATTTCTTCCGTTTTTTTGGCTCCTTTTATTATCTCGTCAACTTCCCATATATTAATATGATTTATCTGATCGCTTTGGTTTAAATTAATTTTAAGAATCGTGCCCTTTAGATAACCAACCAGTAAATAACTTGAGTCAGGCTGGAAGGCAATCGACCAAAACCAGTTCCATTCCCCGCTCGGCCGACCCCTAAACTCCTTTATCTCTCTTCCACCGTCGTCCCCATCGAGCACCCTTATATAAGATACCCCGTCCAGATACCACCCTCGCACAGCAACCCTCCCACCCTGGGGTTCCCATTTAACCTGCATCCCCCATTTCTTCTGTCCCCATATCTCCTCGCCAGTTTCAAATGAAACACATTTAGTAAATTCGTATCCCAATACTATCAGTTTCGTACAATCTGAATTAAATGCAATCGAATATACTTTATCCTGCGGAGCCCAAGGGAAATTAAAAATAATATTTTTTTTTGCTAAATCGTGCGAACGACTTACTAAGTCGTTCGAATGATCATACTACTATGTCGTGCGATGACTTCAATAATTCGTGCGAACGACTTACTACAGTAAGTCGTGCAAACAACTTAAACTAACTCCGTGCGAATGACCTTACTATGTCGTGCAACGACTTAAGGCTTACTATCAAAATCGTGCGAGCGACTTACTAACTATACTTCGATTAAACAGTGCTGTTATATGAGTGGTAAATACATTAGCGGGTTTTTCAATTCAATATACAATAATGTAGTTAGAAACGGTTAACTCAAATCGGTCTGCAGTCTACCACTAGAGGGCGAGCCGACTTTAGTTGATAAATAAATGTAAAATATTAAAATATAATAGAGAAATATCAACAGTGTTCACAGAATAGTGTTTAAATAGAACCGTCACCGAATATTCTAAAAACGCGAAAATCGGAGTGGAGAGGAAGCGAGCAGAGTGGAGTAGGGGGGGCGGGCCGTACCTGAAATCGCGAAGGGCCTGAGCGCGTGGGCGCGAGGATTGATCCAAGGTAAGAACCCGGGCCTTAAATGTGCAGGAAATTACCACGGACAATACCTTGGGTACTAGTGAACGGAAAGTGAAGTACCGGCGCAGCGGTAAGTCTCGTTTGCCTGACGTGATATTCGGGCTCGGTTCAACCGTCTTCTTAAACCTTCAGCTCAGCAGCTCTCTTCATTTTTTTTTCGTTATTCTAGAACATATCACCCTGGCAACCCACACCACAGTACTGCCGCGCCTAAAAAAATGCCGCGATATTATGTATATTATTATGTATGTTACGTATATTACATGATATTCGGGCTTGGTTCAACCGTCTTCTTTTCAACCGACTTCACCGACAAAAACTCCTACAATACTATCAAAAATTATATTAAAAATATATACATCTTATGGAATGCAACATGGCGAGTCTCGTGGTATATTTACTTTTTCACGAGATACTTAAATAAGCCCATACCAACGTCATATTCCTGTGTTTTCACTCAACATTATCCATTCAAGATGGCGTCCATTCATTTCAATATACAATCTCCCTTCTCATTAACTTATGTTAATGAGTTCTGTACTTCACCTTATGTGACTGCTTCAGGCATTGCGTTGTTGCCTCTCTCGCCATCTAATATTATTGCATTGATATTATAGGCTGACCGTATGGCGGTTAGGTTTATGGTTGGGTTTGTGATAACACACTTGTGTTTAGCATGTTGGTTAATGCATACTGTATGTATGTTTTATTTATTTATTTTGTTTCTGCTTTGAAGGCCCTATATAAGTGCCTAGTACGAAAGCAATAAACCCTCTATCATCGCGGATTGGTCTCCTTCAATCCACCCGGTCACACTCTCAGCAACAGGCCCTGATTAAGGGCCTGATTAAGGATTAACTTCTGTACATAAAAACTAAATAATAGAGCTAACACAGTACATATAGGTTTCCCGCCAAAGTTTATTTCAAACCCTCCAACCGTTTTGTATCTACCCCCCCCCCCCCCCCCTCCCCCCATACAAAACATTATTGTTCCAATTCCGAACCGAGTTTGTTTCATCCGCCATACATAGAGTATCCTTGTTTCATGGTACTGGGTACTGACGCTTTCCAAGTATTCATGGGAAGCGTTTCATAAACAGAGGATGTCAGAAACCAACGGTCTACTTTATTTCATTACTTATTCGCGTAACCAACGTTTGTATCTCTTTAGTTAACGGCCCAACTACCCCGATGTATTTCTCAATTTCTTCCGTTTTTTTGGCTCCTTTTATTATCTCGTCAACTTCCCATATATTAATATGATTTATCTGATCGCTTTGGTTTAAATTAATTTTAAGAATCGTGCCCTTTAGATAACCAACCAGTAAATAACTTGAGTCAGGCTGGAAGGCAATCGACCAAAACCAGTTCCATTCCCCGCTCGGCCGACCCCTAAACTCCTTTATCTCTCTTCCACCGTCGTCCCCATCGAGCACCCTTATATAAGATACCCCGTCCAGATACCACCCTCGCACAGCAACCCTCCCACCCTGGGGTTCCCATTTAACCTGCATCCCCCATTTCTTCTGTCCCCATATCTCCTCGCCAGTTTCAAATGAAACACATTTAGTAAATTCGTATCCCAATACTATCAGTTTCGTACAATCTGAATTAAATGCAATCGAATATACTTTATCCTGCGGAGCCCAAGGGAAATTAAAAATAATATTTTTTTTTGCTAAATCGTGCGAACGACTTACTAAGTCGTTCGAATGATCATACTACTATGTCGTGCGATGACTTCAATAATTCGTGCGAACGACTTACTACAGTAAGTCGTGCAAACAACTTAAACTAACTCCGTGCGAATGACCTTACTATGTCGTGCAACGACTTAAGGCTTACTATCAAAATCGTGCGAGCGACTTACTAACTATACTTCGATTAAACAGTGCTGTTATATGAGTGGTAAATACATTAGCGGGTTTTTCAATTCAATATACAATAATGTAGTTAGAAACGGTTAACTCAAATCGGTCTGCAGTCTACCACTAGAGGGCGAAATGTCTGAAATTGAAATCCTTGACCCATTATCTTATTGATACCATTGATCCATTCAAGCTGAAACTGTCTACCACATTACGTACAGTATATATGGAAAACGACAATTTGGCCCTGTATTGAACTGTTTGATAACGCTCGCCTATTTTATGGCTCGCCCCACAGATGTCATTTATAACAAGACGTTACAATGACTAATCACAATGACTATATTTTCAATGTTAAGTATTCATTAAATGTGCTACATAGATGAGACTATATATAGGCAATTTTTTAGTGATAATTAAAAGTGAATGAAATTTTGTAAAAAAAAATTATAACAAGACGTCATATTTAACCAATTAGATTAGAAATAGTGAGTCCTTCGCACAACTTAGCAAAAATATTCTTTTAATGTCCCTTTAAGGGCTCCGTATTATCCTCTTGTTCTAAAAGCAACTTTATAAGTTCTCCTTTAATGTTCCAATGCTTGACGCTTCCATCATCAGAGCTGCTTACTAACTCTGTCCCTATATTGTTAAAGATCACGTTTGTTACGCAATCGCTATGGGCGGCCCAAGTAAAATGCGTAAATGAATTATCAGATATATTAATTAAGGAGATTGTTCCATCTTCGCACCCGCTCGCGATTACATTGCTGTCCACGGGACTGAATTGCAATGTCCGACCTCGTAGTATTGGCGTCTCCGAGTTGATTCTCAGTTCGTCCTCAGCAATGTGGAGTAAAAGTTCATTTATTTCAACATCCCAGACATTTATTCCCCCACCGAACCGACTTCTTACAGACCCAGCTACCCACTTTGACGCAGGAGACACCGCGCAGCTGTCAATATGCCGGTTATCGGTGTCTTTAAGTCGATTAATAATCCCGAGATTCGTCGCGTCACAGATAACGGCTCCATCGGAACCGCAGTAAATAAATCGAACCCCGTCCGGGAAATATTCCAAGTCGCACAATCTCACGACCTTTATGGGAATGTTTGGAGACTCTGCCATTGATCTATAAGCTGTGGAGGCTACATACTGCGCATTAGTCTATAGATGGCGGCCCTTTTGTGTGGATTTAAAGTGTTTTTATTTAGTGAGTAAACATAACTAAATTAAATAGTTGTAGCCTACTTTTTGTTACATAATGTACGACAGTATAGTACAGTCCAACATGCCTTACTATAAAACCAGAAACACCTATAACTACTACTACTACTACTATTGGCAACCTACATTGTAGCTGCATTATATATATTAAATATATATTATAAATGCTGTGCCAGCTTGTCGACAAAATTCCCTATCCACAACTCCCTATCACCCAACACATTTGCTAGATCATCCGCATCTTCAAGGCCAGTGTCCTTTAAGATGCGTCTCAAGAAAGTCATGGGCTGTCCACCATGCTTATTCACTCCAAAGCACAAAGTTCTGCACTGGCTGGACCTCACGGTGAAGCGGAGACGGCGCCGTTCAAGAGTAAAGCTAGCGGAGACTAATGAAAAACCTCCGATGTCTAAGGACATGCGAAGGACAAAATAACCACAATTATGAATAACAATGGTGCAAGTGGAACTAGAACAATTGCCCCCTTAGGGCAATTGCCTCCCGGACAATTGCACTCCGGGCAATTGATTACAGATTGCAGATTACATGACAAGCAGATTACAGATTGCAGATTACATGACAATTATTGTGTCCATAATTAATTAATTATAATTAATAAAAAATTCGTAATATCGCGCCGACAGCTATGGCATATCAACCTGGTAGAAACTCGTCCCTCAGTGTGTCTGAGTGGCAGTAGCGGCCTTGTATAAGCTTCTTCAGTAGAGTGACCTAAAAATATAAAAATAATAAGTTTACATATAGATCAATAATTATTAGTACAAACAAATACAAATACTATAATATTGAATGAAATAATATTGTTTCATGTTTAACGCATTTTAATATTTATTACAATAAACTGGAATAACTTATCTTCACAAACGCTGCGCTATAATTATTAACTGAACTTTAAATAGTTTTATTAAAAACCGCAATCCAGAACAACAATATATTAAAGGAATCGAATTATAATGTAAATTAAAGTCACTGATACAACTTCCTCCCTCTAGTGCTGCACCGTACTCCATATGCCTACTACAAGCATTGAACAGTCTACTTTATTTCATTACTTATTCGCGTAACCAACGTTTGTATCTCTTTAGTTAACGGCCCAACTACCCCGATGTATTTCTCAATTTCTTCCGTGTTTTTGGCTCCTTTTATTATTTCGTCAACTTCCCATATATTAATATGATTTATCTGATCGCTTTGGTTTAAATTAATTTTAAGAATCGTGCCCTTTAGATAACCAACCAGTAAATAACTTGAGTCAGGCTGGAAGGCAATCGACCAAAACCAGTTCCATTCCCCGCTCGGCCGACCCCTAAACTCCTTTATCTCTCTTCCACCGTCGTCCCCATCGAGCACCCTTATATAAGATACCCCGTCCAGATACCACCCTCGCACAGCAACCCTCCCACCCTGGGGTTCCCATTTAACCTGCATCCCCCATTTCTTCTGTCCCCATATCTCCTCGCCGGTTTCAAATGAAATACATTTTAGTAAATTCGTATCCCAATACTATCAGTTTCGTACAATCTGAATTAAATGCAATCGAATATACTTTATCCCACTTTGACGCAGGAGACACCGCGCAGCTGTCAATATGCCGGTTATCGGTGTCTTTAAGTCGATTAATAATCCCGAGATTCGTCGCGTCACAGATAACGGCTCCATCGGAACCGCAGTAAATAAATCGAACCCCGTCCGGGAAATATTCCAAGTCGCACAATCTCACGACCTTTATGGGAATGTTTGGAGACTCTGCCATTGATCTATAAGCTGTGGAGGCTACATACTGCGCATTAGTCTATAGATGGCGGCCCTTTTGTGTGGATTTAAAGTGTTTTTATTTAGTGAGTAAACATAACTAAATTAAATAGTTGTAGCCTACTTTTTGTTACATAATGTACGACAGTATAGTACAGTCCAACATGCCTTACTATAAAACCAGAAACACCTATAACTACTACTACTACTACTATTGGCAACCTACATTGTAGCTGCATTATATATATTAAATATATATTATAAATGCTGTGCCAGCTTGTCGACAAAATTCCCTATCCACAACTCCCTATCACCCAACACATTTGCTAGATCATCCGCATCTTCAAGGCCAGTGTCCTTTAAGATGCGTCTCAAGAAAGTCATGGGCTGTCCACCATGCTTATTCACTCCAAAGCACAAAGTTCTGCACTGGCTGGACCTCACGGTGAAGCGGAGACGGCGCCGTTCAAGAGTAAAGCTAGCGGAGACTAATGAAAAACCTCCGATGTCTAAGGACATGCGAAGGACAAAATAACCACAATTATGAATAACAATGGTGCAAGTGGAACTAGAACAATTGCCCCCTTAGGGCAATTGCCTCCCGGACAATTGCACTCCGGGCAATTGATTACAGATTGCAGATTACATGACAAGCAGATTACAGATTACATGACAATTATTGTGTCCATAATTAATTAATTATAATTAATAAAAAATTCGTAATATCGCGCCGACAGCTATGGCATATCAACCTGGTAGAAACTCGTCCCTCAGTGTGTCTGAGTGGCAGTAGCGGCCTTGTATAAGCTTCTTCAGTAGAGTGACCTAAAAATATAAAAATAATAAGTTTACATATAGATCAATAATTATTAGTACAAACAAATACAAATACTATAATATTGAATGAAATAATATTGTTTCATGTTTAACGCATTTTAATATTTATTACAATAAACTGGAATAACTTATCTTCACAAACGCTGCGCTATAATTATTAACTGAACTTTAAATAGTTTTATTAAAAACCGCAATCCAGAACAACAATATATTAAAGGAATCGAATTATAATGTAAATTAAAGTCACTGATACAACTTCCTCCCTCTAGTGCTGCACCGTACTCCATATGCCTACTACAAGCATTGAACAGTCTACTTTATTTCATTACTTATTCGCGTAACCAACGTTTGTATCTCTTTAGTTAACGGCCCAACTACCCCGATGTATTTCTCAATTTCTTCCGTGTTTTTGGCTCCTTTTATTATTTCGTCAACTTCCCATATATTAATATGATTTATCTGATCGCTTTGGTTTAAATTAATTTTAAGAATCGTGCCCTTTAGATAACCAACCAGTAAATAACTTGAGTCAGGCTGGAAGGCAATCGACCAAAACCAGTTCCATTCCCCGCTCGGCCGACCCCTAAACTCCTTTATCTCTCTTCCACCGTCGTCCCCATCGAGCACCCTTATATAAGATACCCCGTCCAGATACCACCCTCGCACAGCAACCCTCCCACCCTGGGGTTCCCATTTAACCTGCATCCCCCATTTCTTCTGTCCCCATATCTCCTCGCCGGTTTCAAATGAAATACATTTTAGTAAATTCGTATCCCAATACTATCAGTTTCGTACAATCTGAATTAAATGCAATCGAATATACTTTATCCTGCGGAGCCCAAGGGAAATTAAAAATAATATTTTTTTTTGCTAAATCGTGCGAACGACTTACTAAGTCGTACGAATGATCATACTACTATGTCGTGCGATGACTTCAATAATTCGTGCGAACGACTTACTACAGTAGTAAGTCGTGCAAACAACTTAACTAACTCCGTGCGAATGACCATACTGTACTACTATGTCGTGCAACGACTTAAGGCTTACTATAATTCGTTCACACGGCTTATCAAAATCGTGCGAGCGACTTACTAACTATACTTCGATTAAACAGTGCTGTTATATGAGTGGTAAATACATCAGCGGGTTTTTCAATTCAATATACAATAATGTAGTTGAAACTAATAACGGCTAACTCAAGTCGGTCTGCAGTCTACCACTAGAGGGCGAAATGTCTAAAAGTGAAATCCTTGACCCATTACCTTATTTATGATCCATTCAAGCTGAAACTCTCTACTACTACTGTACATTACATATATATGGAAAACGCCGATTTGGCCCTGCATTGAACTGTATGATAACGCCTGCCTATTTTATGGCTCGCCCCACAGATGTCATTTATAACAAGACGTTACAATGACTAATCACAATGACTATATTTTCAATGTTAAGTATTCATTAAATGTGCTACATAGATGAGACTATATATAGGCAATTTTTTAGTGATAATTAAAAGTGAATGAAATTTTGTAAAAAAAAATTATAACAAGACGTCATATTTAACCAATTAGATTAG
This sequence comes from Nemertoderma westbladi, assembly GCA_032718475.1. NCBI lineage: Eukaryota > Metazoa > Xenacoelomorpha > Nemertodermatida > Nemertodermatidae > Nemertoderma > Nemertoderma westbladi. The sequence goes on from JAUCBJ010007755.1 coordinate 27,464, forward strand.
AAATAATGAGTCATTCGCAGGACTTAGCAAAAAATATTATTTTAATGTCCCTTTAAGGGCTCCGTATTATCCTCTTGTTCTAAAAGCACCTTTATAAGTTCTCCTATAATGTTCCAATGCTTGACGCTTCCATCATCAGAGCTGCTTACTAACTCTGTCCCTATATTGTTAAAGATCACGTTTGTTACGCAATCGCTATGGGCGGCCAAAGTAAAATGCGTAAATAAATTATCAGATATATTAATTAAGGAGATTGTTCCATCTCCGCACCCGCTCGCGATTACATTGCTGTCCACGGGACTGAATTGCAATGTCCGACCTCGTAGTATTGGCGTCTCCGAGTTGATTCTCAGTTCGTCCTCAGCAATGTGGAGTAAAAGTACGTTTATTTCAACATCCCAGACATTTATTCCCCCACCGAACCGACTTCTTACAGACCCAGCTACCCTCTTTGACGCAGGGGACACCGCGCAGCTGTCAATATGCCGGCTATCGGAGTCTTTAAGTCGATTAATAATCCCGAGATTCGTCGCGTCACAGATAACGGCTCCATCGGAACCGCAGTAAATAAATCGAACCCCGTCCGGGAAATATTCCAAGTCGCACAATCTCACGACCTTTATGGGAATGTTTGGAGACTCTGCCATTGATCTATAAGCTGTGGAGGCTACATACAGCGAATTAGTTTATAGATGGCGGCCCTTTTGTGTCGATTTAAAGTGTCGTTATTTAGTGAGTAAACATAACTAAATTAAATAGTTGTAGCCTACTTTTTGTTACATACGACAGTATAGTACAGTCCAACATGCCTTACTATAAAACCAGAAACACCTATAACTACTACTACTACTACTATTGGCAACCTACATTGTAGCTGCATTATATATATTAAATATATATTATAAATGCTGTGCCAGCTTGTCGACAAAATTCCCTATCCACAACTCCCTATCACCCATGACATTTGCTAGATCATCCGCATCTTCAAGGCCAGTGTCCTTTAAGATGCGTCTCAAGAAAGTCATGGGCTGTCCACCATGCTTATTCACTCCATGAGGCTGCCAAAGTACAAGATTATGCACTGGCTGGACCTCACGGCGAAGCGGAGGCGGCGCCGTTCAAGAGTAAAGCTAGCGGAGACTAATGAAAAACCTCCGATGTTGCCCAATCTCCAGAGTCTGATTGGAGGTGTGTTCATTGTTCTTGACACAAATATTAATTAACGCGCAGCATTCATGCGTAGTGTAAGTGCTATTAGAGCCCAGCACCGATTCCCATATAAGAGTATTGGAACTACTGCTGTTTAAATAATCGAACCTTGAGATTTTGTTTTACTCTATGGGACTAAATTCTAGACAGAATATATCTTCCCCTTACGTATCCGAAGGTCTACACATGACTTCCAGATTCTTGACCCCCAAGTAGTAGAAGTCATCCACATGCTCAAGCAGGCCATCCCTGGCACTTTATGCCCTTATGATCAGACATTTCTTGAGGGCTGTCAACGATTCACTGTCAAAACTTATGTCCTCTTGGAGTTTAAAAATGACCAACACTAGAAGCAATCTGCTCCAATGAGCAGAGGAGCCTTTGGGCTCCCTCTAGTGAATCTGACAGTACCCCTAAGTCATCAATAAAGTCTAATTCAGGCAGGTACATTGCTGGATTCGTCGCGTCACAGATAACGGCTCCATCGGAACCGCAGTAAATAAATCGAACCCCGTCCGGGAAATATTCCAAGTCGCACAATCTCACGACCTTTATGGGAATGTTTGGAGACTCTGCCATTGATCTATAAGCTGTGGAGGCTACATACTGCGCATTAGTCTATAGATGGCGGCCCTTTTGTGTGGATTTAAAAATTATATTAAAAATATATACATCTTATGGAATGCAACATGGCGAGTCTCGTGGTATATTTACTTTTTCACGAGATACTTAAATAAGCCCATACCAACGTCATATTCCTGTGTTTTCACTCAACATTATCCATTCAAGATGGCGTCCATTCATTTCAATATACAATCTCCCTTCTCATTAACTTATGTTAATGAGTTCTGTACTTCACCTTATGTGACTGCTTCAGGCATTGCGTTGTTGCCTCTCTCGCCATCTAATATTATTGCATTGATATTATAGGCTGACCGTATGGCGGTTAGGTTTATGGTTGGGTTTGTGATAACACACTTGTGTTTAGCATGTTGGTTAATGCATACTGTATGTATGTTTTATTTATTTATTTTGTTTCTGCTTTGAAGGCCCTATATAAGTGCCTAGTACGAAAGCAATAAACCCTCTATCATCGCGGATTGGTCTCCTTCAATCCACCCGGTCACACTCTCAGCAACAGGCCCTGATTAAGGGCCTGATTAAGGATTAACTTCTGTACATAAAAACTAAATAATAGAGCTAACACAGTACATATAGGTTTCCCGCCAAAGTTTATTTCAAACCCTCCAACCGTTTTGTATCTACCCCCCCCCCCCCCCCCCTCCCCCCATACAAAACATTATTGTTCCAATTCCGAACCGAGTTTGTTTCATCCGCCATACATAGAGTATCCTTGTTTCATGGTACTGGGTACTGACGCTTTCCAAGTATTCATGGGAAGCGTTTCATAAACAGAGGATGTCAGAAACCAACGGTCTACTTTATTTCATTACTTATTCGCGTAACCAACGTTTGTATCTCTTTAGTTAACGGCCCAACTACCCCGATGTATTTCTCAATTTCTTCCGTTTTTTTGGCTCCTTTTATTATCTCGTCAACTTCCCATATATTAATATGATTTATCTGATCGCTTTGGTTTAAATTAATTTTAAGAATCGTGCCCTTTAGATAACCAACCAGTAAATAACTTGAGTCAGGCTGGAAGGCAATCGACCAAAACCAGTTCCATTCCCCGCTCGGCCGACCCCTAAACTCCTTTATCTCTCTTCCACCGTCGTCCCCATCGAGCACCCTTATATAAGATACCCCGTCCAGATACCACCCTCGCACAGCAACCCTCCCACCCTGGGGTTCCCATTTAACCTGCATCCCCCATTTCTTCTGTCCCCATATCTCCTCGCCAGTTTCAAATGAAACACATTTAGTAAATTCGTATCCCAATACTATCAGTTTCGTACAATCTGAATTAAATGCAATCGAATATACTTTATCCTGCGGAGCCCAAGGGAAATTAAAAATAATATTTTTTTTTGCTAAATCGTGCGAACGACTTACTAAGTCGTTCGAATGATCATACTACTATGTCGTGCGATGACTTCAATAATTCGTGCGAACGACTTACTACAGTAAGTCGTGCAAACAACTTAAACTAACTCCGTGCGAATGACCTTACTATGTCGTGCAACGACTTAAGGCTTACTATCAAAATCGTGCGAGCGACTTACTAACTATACTTCGATTAAACAGTGCTGTTATATGAGTGGTAAATACATTAGCGGGTTTTTCAATTCAATATACAATAATGTAGTTAGAAACGGTTAACTCAAATCGGTCTGCAGTCTACCACTAGAGGGCGAAATGTCTGAAATTGAAATCCTTGACCCATTATCTTATTGATACCATTGATCCATTCAAGCTGAAACTGTCTACCACATTACGTACAGTATATATGGAAAACGACAATTTGGCCCTGTATTGAACTGTTTGATAACGCTCGCCTATTTTATGGCTCGCCCCACAGATGTCATTTATAACAAGACGTTACAATGACTAATCACAATGACTATATTTTCAATGTTAAGTATTCATTAAATGTGCTACATAGATGAGACTATATATAGGCAATTTTTTAGTGATAATTAAAAGTGAATGAAATTTTGTAAAAAAAAATTATAACAAGACGTCATATTTAACCAATTAGATTAGAAATAGTGAGTCCTTCGCACAACTTAGCAAAAATATTCTTTTAATGTCCCTTTAAGGGCTCCGTATTATCCTCTTGTTCTAAAAGCAACTTTATAAGTTCTCCTTTAATGTTCCAATGCTTGACGCTTCCATCATCAGAGCTGCTTACTAACTCTGTCCCTATATTGTTAAAGATCACGTTTGTTACGCAATCGCTATGGGCGGCCCAAGTAAAATGCGTAAATGAATTATCAGATATATTAATTAAGGAGATTGTTCCATCTTCGCACCCGCTCGCGATTACATTGCTGTCCACGGGACTGAATTGCAATGTCCGACCTCGTAGTATTGGCGTCTCCGAGTTGATTCTCAGTTCGTCCTCAGCAATGTGGAGTAAAAGTTCATTTATTTCAACATCCCAGACATTTATTCCCCCACCGAACCGACTTCTTACAGACCCAGCTACCCACTTTGACGCAGGAGACACCGCGCAGCTGTCAATATGCCGGTTATCGGTGTCTTTAAGTCGATTAATAATCCCGAGATTCGTCGCGTCACAGATAACGGCTCCATCGGAACCGCAGTAAATAAATCGAACCCCGTCCGGGAAATATTCCAAGTCGCACAATCTCACGACCTTTATGGGAATGTTTGGAGACTCTGCCATTGATCTATAAGCTGTGGAGGCTACATACTGCGCATTAGTCTATAGATGGCGGCCCTTTTGTGTGGATTTAAAGTGTTTTTATTTAGTGAGTAAACATAACTAAATTAAATAGTTGTAGCCTACTTTTTGTTACATAATGTACGACAGTATAGTACAGTCCAACATGCCTTACTATAAAACCAGAAACACCTATAACTACTACTACTACTACTATTGGCAACCTACATTGTAGCTGCATTATATATATTAAATATATATTATAAATGCTGTGCCAGCTTGTCGACAAAATTCCCTATCCACAACTCCCTATCACCCAACACATTTGCTAGATCATCCGCATCTTCAAGGCCAGTGTCCTTTAAGATGCGTCTCAAGAAAGTCATGGGCTGTCCACCATGCTTATTCACTCCAAAGCACAAAGTTCTGCACTGGCTGGACCTCACGGTGAAGCGGAGACGGCGCCGTTCAAGAGTAAAGCTAGCGGAGACTAATGAAAAACCTCCGATGTCTAAGGACATGCGAAGGACAAAATAACCACAATTATGAATAACAATGGTGCAAGTGGAACTAGAACAATTGCCCCCTTAGGGCAATTGCCTCCCGGACAATTGCACTCCGGGCAATTGATTACAGATTGCAGATTACATGACAAGCAGATTACAGATTGCAGATTACATGACAATTATTGTGTCCATAATTAATTAATTATAATTAATAAAAAATTCGTAATATCGCGCCGACAGCTATGGCATATCAACCTGGTAGAAACTCGTCCCTCAGTGTGTCTGAGTGGCAGTAGCGGCCTTGTATAAGCTTCTTCAGTAGAGTGACCTAAAAATATAAAAATAATAAGTTTACATATAGATCAATAATTATTAGTACAAACAAATACAAATACTATAATATTGAATGAAATAATATTGTTTCATGTTTAACGCATTTTAATATTTATTACAATAAACTGGAATAACTTATCT
>JAUCBJ010007756.1:0-52309 GCA_032718475.1 Nemertoderma westbladi
GTCAGTTTGCGGTGGCTTAATTAACTCTTAATAATTTCATCATTAAGATTATTTGTTTTATAATAATTAATATCTTATTTATATTATTTAAAAAAACAAATAAGCAATAATCATATTTATTATTACATTATCAGTACTTTAATAGGAACACAGGGTATATCCATTATCGATTCTGTACACCAAATATGCATCCCAAACATCATAAACCTAATACAGTAGGTTATTAACATTATTAATATTATTACTGTTCTGAAATTCCGCAATAATTAATTTTACCCATAACAACTATTAATGTACTGTACCAACATACAGCACCACAAGTTTGCTGTCTAGGCCCTATACCTACTAAATAAAATTCGGTTGTGCCATCTTTCAGTAACATCTACGATGTCAGTATAATATTAAAGCTGTAAAAAAATTAATATTATGATGAAACATATATGTTTCACAAACAATTCGAATTCACAAACAATTTTAATATTGGACTAGACTGTGAAGTTCTGTTCATTAAGAGTGCGATTTAAATGGAATTGTTGGAAACTGAAATCCACAATTTACTAATTGTTAGTCCGAAAGTAAGGAGGGGGGGGGGGGGGGGGGGGGGGTAGAATTCCTTATTAGAGATTAGCCCCAATGTCCCTCTCGTCAACCCAAGGTGTTGACGGGACATTGGGGATCTTGTTTAGTACCAAAAATGTTTCAAATTTTATTTAAAACCAACAAAAAAAAATATATCAAAGAATGAAAACTAAATTTTACTGTTTAACAAAATACTTGGTTAATATTACTGTAAGTATTTGCATTAAAATAAAAAATTTATTTGCATAATTATCGAAAAAGCACATTTTTTATTCTTTGCTTTTGTAAATACGCTAAAAAATATCAGTATTTCTACAAAATGCAAAGTAATTTATTAAACAAATTTTAATTATGAAATATAACAATATATTTATGGTATATAGCTATAGCTGTTTATACTATTAATATATTTACATAATAATAAATATTATTATTATTTTGTATAATATATTAAAGATTCAATACTAAATTGTGAATTTAATTTGTTCAATTAATAAAATAATTTCTGCTCATGGCAATATACAGTAGGACCACAAATAATTAATACATGGGCATACATTTAAACCAATACGACGTCATAAATGTTAACACAGTAACTGAATATAGGCACAGGTTATATATACGTCAATCGATAGACAATAACAAAATTAAAAAGCATTAAATAATGCGGTGGTTTGGTATCCCTACCCGGATGCGGTTTGGATGAAACGAAGACATGAAAGTTAAAAACTCAACGAACCAAAGCGTGTCTGGTCGACTGATAGACACCGAACCACTCGCGAATTTAAACTGGGGATCCCAACTCGCTCCAGAACGCAACCCATAATAACTCATCGCTTGCTGTTGCACTGAATTGCTCTACCGCAGTTGACCCACGAAAGTTTTGCACTTTGTATTTCAGTATTTCATGCCGCTGATTCTAGAGCCTAAGATTTCATCCGGTAAACGTTGCAATTTCCAGAAACCACGCACTGTAATCGTACCGATACCACGAAGTCTCTTTAGTTTCACATGCATGTTTGCTTTTAGCGAAGTCCTGCTTACGTATACGTACAATACGATTGGAACTACCAGTAGTTTTCCCACCGGATTCGAGCAGTAGGTCCACTTTTGCATCTTTCAGCATTGCGTCGGAGAAACGAGGCGAAGGGCCGGAAGTCGCGATGATAGAGTTCCAGTACGACCCTCTCTCGACCTTGGCCGTCCAGAGATATGCGAGAATGTTATCGCAAACGTGCTGGCACCCAGTCCGCCAGTTTGTGTCATCAACGTTGAAGACTCAGCAGTCATCTATATGCAGAAGGAGACGATTCGTTAGGATAAGCTGCAAGTGATCCCCACCCAATAGGGATCCTCGGATATAAGGATTACAGGATTACAACTTCCGAACTTGAAGTTTAGAACTGCAGTAGGCCTATAATGCAGGCAGATTGTCTCATGAGTTTACTAAAATCCTGAGGTTATTAGCCAAATGGGTGAATGTGGATTGGTTAGGCCTACTGAAAGAACATGAGAAAACAAAAATGCTAGGCCTAGTACAATCACAGTATTAGGCTCACTAAAAATTAACAAATAATAAATGAAATAGGCTACTGAAATAGGCCTAAATTTAATTATACAACAACCGTCAGACCATACCTGCCTGCCTGCTGCCTGCATACAGCGTACCAAACCTGATAACATGCAGACAAGCCTAGAATACAAGTGAAATGTATAGTACAGTAGTAGGCAGGTAGGCCTACTGTAGTAAGGCCTGTGAAAGTACAGGCGGTGGTACGCTACTGCAGTACTGCAGCAGGCGTTCCAGTGGAGGGGCAGACCGGTATATAAAATCAAACACTATCGGTAACTGCAGTGAACTGCTACACAGCCATCATTCTTGCCCAAGGCGCCTTGTCCCTGCCTCACACTACAAAAAGTGTTGCCGTTGCTAGGATACAAATTATATGTTATTGGCTAGAGCTGTACCATTGGTTGGCTTTGGCTAAGTGTTTGATGTAGGCCATCATGTTATGATATTCAAATGGATTGATGGAGGGAATTTCAAAATGGTCAAATAATACAACAATAATGAAACTTTTAATACGATGTGCAATTATAAAAATCGCTGTAACTCTGGTGCAACACGACCGTATTCGATGAAATTTTCATTGTTACGTACGGAAATTAATGCGTTTAGAATTGCTATACTCAATATATTTATAATCGGTATGATTTTTAAACTATAAGAGTTTAAGAGCCGGGAATTGCCAAATTGTGGCTACGTAAGCCAGATTTGACCACAAAATTGACCAGGTTCGTGCAACTCTTGAAAATTTTGGAATATGTCAATTTTGTTCTATTATCATGTTCTATAAATGACCAAAGTTAAAAAAAATATAATTCCTAGGAAGTTGTTTTATTTTTTATAAATATGTAATTTTGTGGTGAAAATTGGTTAATTTCGTTAAAAATCGGTGAAAATTTGACGGTTTGGAGTAAAATTGGGTTGGTTGGGCCAACTCATATAAATAGTTGCCAGCGTCATTTTTCTTACCCTAAAACGTTCTTTAATTGAGCACAGTTTTAGAAAATATAATTCCTAGGAAGTTCTTAAACTAAAGCTCAGACTTTCAAAAAGACGGCCATTTAACGGACTTTTTTTATTTGTCTGTCATACCTACACACAACGTTGAAATCGAAAATGGCATGCATATTCGGATTCAGCACACCAAAATGTACCTATATAGTATATTTTGAGGTAATCTGAGGCTAAAATAAAAAAAAATGAAAAAATGAAAAAAAAATTCGCCAAAATTTGTCAAACTTCCAAAAATACTTAACTTGCTCAGATTTTCATGAAATTTGGTACGGATGTGCCCAAAGCAATTCTAAGAAACTAATTTGAAGGATTTACGGAAAAATGCAATTTAAGCCGATATATCGCATTTTGAGTGCCTAATTTTAGGCTAAATTTCAAGAAAATACAGATTTCCTAAGTTTGGCCCTTATTTACTACAAGAAGCAAAAACTTTTTGTATTAAGATTAAATGGATAAAATGTAGAGCTATCTTATCCATCTGTGATGTTAAAGTTTCAGAAAAATATAAGCAGACAATTCCGAGAAAACCACTTTCTACCAAAACCTATTTTGTCAACTTCCAAAATTACCATTTTTCGGCCCCAATTTCCGGCCCTTAATATTCAGGCAACGCACAATACCAATAACAGTAATGGAACTCCCATCTTCCCTCTATATAACGCAAGTGGAACGGTTTCCTTCTAATTAAAAGATACAGAGTTATAACGATTTAAAAATTGTCAAAAATATCCAAATTTGGCCCAAAATTGGCCAAAAGTTAAATTATTGGCATACTGTTAAATATTTTTGGCCAATATTTTGACCCGATGAACAACTGTATTGGATATGTATTCGGTATGAGTTTCAATCGAAATGGCCAAGCTGCTTTGGTGATAGCGAGAAAACAATGTAAAAATGTACCATTTTGATAATTTTTGGGTAAAATTAAAATGTGGCCAAAATGGCCAAATTTGGCTAAACGAAATTTTTTAATGAAACTTGCAAATTTATCCGCGCACAAAGTCTCCGGAGAACATTTGAAGATTTCAGTCGCCTTCACTCCGAATTTAATCATTTAGTGCTAGAAGTTTCCAAATTGGGGCAAAAATCCACATTTGGTGGCCAATTTGGAAATGTTGCGAAACTAAATTGAAAAAACAAAACCGTACAAAATTCTTAGAATAACAAAAACTACAAACGTGGCAAATTTCAGAGAATATAATTCCTAGGAAGTTGTAAAACGCCCCGAGTAAGCTCCACTTTCTATATACTAATGTTGGAACGCCTACGCCCGGTGTGGGAGAATCCTCACGAAGGATCCTCCCACGTTGTGTTGTTTTTAGGTTTACATAAGAACCGCATATCCGACTAGATAATAATTGATAGTCGTGTTTACAATTTTTCAATACAAGCAAGTGGTTTGAAGCCATTTGGTGGTTATACATACAAACATACATCCATCATGTTTTTGCTGGCCTCAGCTTTAGAGAAAAACTACCCAGTCTAAAGACAGGTTCGTTATAATGTATCTTGTTTATTGAAATTATTATTATTTGATTCTGGTTTATTAATTATGCTGGAGGAGGGGATTAGTCCCGAAAAGCCTCGCAATATATTAAATTAAATTAACTCTGTTTTCACGTTATCATTAGCCGGGGAAGACCCTTATTTCCAAAAAGCATATGACTGACACATATGTAAACTTTAATATGTTAACAATTGACCCCCTGGCCTTTGCATGCCTCCTCATCAGTTATCCACAACCTTCTGGGACTTTTGAATTCAAGGTAATGGGAGTGTGGCTATAACTCACAAAACCCAACACCAACCAGCAAGCAATATGGATGAGACTGGCTTGCCACCGCCGCCATTAGGGAACTGATCAGCCTGTGTGTGATTTTGTTGTTCTATAAAGCCACCAGGCGAGAGGAAACGTCTTGTCATAGGTGTCTATAAATGGCCACTGCTCTACCACTGATATCCACAAGGTATACAAGGCAGTTTAATTGTGATAAGTAACACATAGTACATAATATATAATACATAATATAATACACATTGCTGGAGTGAAATCCTAACAGAAATTAATGTTTTCTGTATCGTACCTATACAACAAAATATGAAGCTAAACAAATCTTAACGAAGTGTGGGGGAGGGGGGTAAGGCTATTCCTGGATTCAGAGTAGGAATACCTCATCAAGGCCCGCCTGGTGGGGGGTGGTACCTAGGACAGATGTCGCATTTCCTCTGACAACTGCGATTGTGAGCCGCTGGAAGAGGAATTCCGTGGACCTAGGTTCACCTGTTTCCTTGGCGATTCTCCGCCCTATCTCCCGCAGTACTGCGGTGCCTTCTGCACCGATTGGGCCTAAGGTCTCTAAGGCAATAGTGCGGAATGGTGGTGGTGGTGCTGGAGCGCAGCTTACTTATTTCCTTTACTGGTCTCTGCCATTGAAGCGGCTGCACCTGCAGATTTACTTGTCTCGGGTAGATAGGAAGGAGCGAGGGTGTCCCTGCAAGTAAAGTCCCAAACGACTGAGGACCAAGGGGAAAAGGTCAAACCGTCTGGTTTCTTACCGTCTTGTGAAAGTCCTCGAGGCTCCAGGGTGGAGGTAATGCCGGCTGATGAGAGGGCACGGTGAATGATGTCATTGGCCTCTGCATGACGGGTGTATTTCCCATAATTGTGTAAGCAGTTGAGGCCATGACTTCCACTCGTGTCGACTTCCGACCCGCAACCCCTGCAAGAGTGCTCCTCGCAAATAGTTGTACTAGTGTAATTGTAGCAGTTTAATTGGTCCATTACTATTTATCTAATATATATAAATCTGCTCAGTTTGTATGTATGTATGTCCATCGATACACATCGTCAGATTTCGCTCTCATTCCTTGCTCTGTGGCTCATTCAATGCCAATTAATACGATGCAGACAGCTGTCACTGTCTCCGGGTGTTATTTTACATGTTTGTCTGTGTGAAAGCAAATTTTGTGGGCACTGCACAGATAGGGGGGGGGGGGGGGGGGGGGGGGGGGAGGGGGGACTGGATGCAATAAAAATTCATCCCTCTCCAGGGGAAATTCGACGCAAATAACAGCTGATTACTCTCAAAAATAAAACTGTAACCTGTTCTATTGTGTTTAGTTTATTGTTTTGGTTAAAATAACGTGCCACTGTAACCTGCTCCTTTCCCTAAATTGAGAATTTAACATTGAGGCGGGATATTAATTCGCCAAGGCGGGTTTTGCGTCCAGTTTCCCCCCCTGTCTCCACTGCAACATGTTGTGTGTTTCCAAAATCATTCAATTTCACCAGTCTGCCAGTATTGGTACAGTAGATGGTAGGCTCAGAATAATTGTGCAGTCCCACTGTTGAGCCATACCTGCAATCTATTAGTTGTAGTTTCAACCCTGCCAGGATCCACTCAGCCTTTCATCCACTGGGGTCGCTAAAATAAATACCAGTTACTTTACTGGGAGCAAAACTAGGGATATGAGTAGTGCCCCCTTCCCTATATTCGGGTGTAGCAGCTGTCGAAAGAGGAGTGCTTACAGTGCTATACTCCAATAAGTATCTATATTAAAGAAGTTTACTTCGGAACCTTTTCTTGTGTCACCGGATCCCTGAACTCAAGTGTATGTTAGATATGTCGTCTTTACAGAACATTTACACGCTGTCAAATGTGAGAATCTAATCTGACAATGGACATTGAAGACAGGCTCTACACCATTTGTTTATGGTGCCACCTAAGAAATAAAATGCCGAATTGCCATAATTCGTGCCTAAGAAGTACCAGTAGGCCTCCAGAAAGGTTTAAGAAGCACATTCACAAATGATGCATCATGTCTGTATCAGAAGATATCAAAGCCTTTGATTTTTTCTCCAGCTTATCTTCCTGTTTGAAATATATGGCAACTGGATGGAGTGCACATTGGTCTTTGTTCTAGTGAAAGCTTTGTACTTCAGATTACAAGTATCAGATGATAATACTTTTTTCCATTTTTAAAGTGTCTTTTGGCTCTAACTACAAGAATGTAGAAGCAGCAGATATCCGACAACTACAGTCGCAGACACTGACTTTGTGGATAACACCATCCTGCTTTCTAATGCACTAGCAGATGCACTTCTACTGAACAAAGTGGTAATGGCTGCTAAGGAGGTTGAATTGCATACAAAAGCTACCAAGACAGAATACATGATTTTTTATGTAAATTGAAACTTAACCATAATTGATAATAATCCTCTAATAAAGTTGACAACTTCCAGTACCTTGGGTCATGGATCGAGAGCATCAGAAAAAGAAATAGAAGTGAGGAAAGAGCTGCCCTATCAAAAAAGGATACCAACCATCTGGAAATCAGACCTATCCAATCAAATGAATACCAAGTTATTTGAAGCCAGAGTGGAAATTTTACTTTTATATGGGGCGAGACCTTGATACTGACAAAATCACTTGAACAACAAATTGATGATTGTTACACAAGACTACTAAGGGCAGCCATAAACATCAGATGGAGAAAACTAACACCGAGCTTTATGGTACAATAACACCTGCATCAACCCCTCTAAGTGAATGCAGAATACGATTATGTTATCACTGCTGGAGAAGAAAATCGAGGTCATACCAGATCTACTTTTATGGCAACCAACACAATAAGGCATAGTCATGGGCAAACAGCTATAACATATATATACCAACTTATACTGGACTTTAAGAGAATCGAAATCCCATGCAACAATAAAGGAAAATTGAACAAATTTGATAGGATCTCATTTACATTGTCTAAGCTCAATCGACCTAGTAGTAGAACTGACCAATCAACTGGTAATAATTCCCATTATTCAGGGAACATGACATGTATTCATAGTTGCATGTGTATCATTGGATTCAATCATGGTTCTAAACAAAAACAAGGCCGCCATTATTTTAAGTTGAAGTACATCTAATTTATGGTGTGTCTGATACACTTTGTGACAATGGACATATGGAAACCGTTTTACCATATCTTACTTAGTTTTCGAGATATCTGGTGTAAAAGATACTGGCTCCGATATATCGCAATATTGGTAAAGGCGATGAAGTTTGGGGTTTGCATTCAATTTCTGCAAATTTCTGTACTCAGTGGTGCCAATTGGATGTCTCCACGAGAAAGAGCACAAAATTTTAATTGAAAAGGTATTTTTTTATGATTATTGGACCTACTGATCAGTTTATAAGACAACTTCAAGTCTCCGGGATAAAGATGGGACTCGAATAAGTGACTCTGCGGTCTTTGTGGGATTACACGGAATAGACTTATCAGTCATCGGAGATCTTCAAAATGTATTATCTCCAGTTCTAGTGGTGGTACGAAGTTCGTTTTGGGCTTATTCGAAAGCTCTTTCTCAGAGACCAAAGTTACCATTTGGTTTGGCAAACGCTTGAAAACTGCCTAAGCAATCATAACTTGAACAAAATTTGCAAGGCATATATATTTTACCCAAATTCGTGTTATGTTGCTTCACAACCATTTTATCTTAAATCAAATGGTAACTTTGTTCTCTGAGAAAAGAGCTTTCGAATGAGCCTTAAACGAACTTCGTACGGCCACTAGAACTGGAGATTATACATTTTGAAGATCTCCGATGACAGATAAGTCTATTCTGTGTAATCCCATAAAGACCGCAGAGTCGCTTATTCGAGTCCCGTCTTTATTCCGAAGACTTGAAGTTGTCTTAAAAACTGACCAGTAGAGTAGGTCCAATAATCATAAAAAAATACCTTATCAATTAAAATTTTGTGCTCTTTCTCGTTGAGACATCCAATTGGCACCACTGAGCACAGAAATTTGCAGAAATTAAATGCAAACCCCAAACCCGATATCGCGATATATTGGAGCCAGTCTCTTCTACCCCAGAAATCTCGAAAACTAAGCAAGATATGGGAAAACGATCTCCATATTTGGATACAGCATGAAATTCTGCATCAGATAGAATATGTTTCAAAAATTCGACTTTTTGGTCAGAAAATGCACACCCCCCCCTTAAACAAAGTCTACCTAGTGGAATAGTGATATTGGGGCCACTAATGTTATTTTACTTAATTCTTATTTTCCGGTTGACATTCGTTCTAACCCTAAAATATAAATGTATCACCAGGGCAAATGTAATTCAGTGTGAATTGTTTGCACAATTTAGAAGGTAATTTGGAAATCATGATAAGTGAGCCAAATAATTATTTTTGTACACCGATGAACACCATCAAGTGGTTATTTAACTATATCCATTGGATATTTTAAATGCAATTGAAACTGCAGCCTAGAAACTATCTCAGTCTGGTGGTCCTCTTAACTGCGGCAATAGTTATAAAAGGAATATAATACATGATGCTCTCACTCATCTAAACGGAAATAAAATTGATGTACCTTATTCTTTTGAGCAGAAATCTCTTAAAGCAGGTGATGCTGCTATGTTGTAGCCACTGCTGCTGTGCTGTCGCACCTAATAACATAAACCAGGAATGAGCATTCTGTGCATGTCTTATGGCATATGAAATAATTCTTCACTTTACTAATGAGACATTTAACAATCTTGGGAGTAATATTGTATTGCCATGCATGCACAACCACCCACCCCCATAGACAGACGTTTGGGAGCGTCTTACCGGAAACAGTTATCCTATAAATGATCAGCTTGAGCATGATCGTATCTTGTTTTATTACAGATGGCTGATGAGAGGAAATGTGGAGGTCAGAAATTATTGGTGTGTCGCAGTCAGCCAGAGTTCCATTTTAGTAGTGGTGTGGCTGTTTTATTTATGTATGTAGGTATGTAATCAATTTCTTCAATAACCATCCAAACAACTTAAGCTACAGTAATCACATAATGATACGAAGTCTATTTCCTGATACTCATAAGTAATAATGATAGGCTAAATGACCTAAGACAGATTATATATTAGCAACATTTGTTATAATGTCAACAATTAATGGAAATATTTCCACAATATATTGGAACATCTCAACTACAGTTTCTGAGGCAACAATTGATCTTAAAACCACGGTATCCGAAGAATACTCATATATATGTGCAGACCATGGACGTTTATTTGTTCGCTGTGACTACTATATTGCAATATTGAATGAAATATATAAATCAGGTAGTGATATAATTCCAAATATTATTTATTTTTATGGCTTGCCATCCAATCTCATATTAATACTAGCTATACTGACATCAAAAAATTTACGGAAAAATAATGTGGGCCTTCTCATGGGATTGATGGCATTGATGGATATTTTCATTCTTTCCTCATATTTATTATTAGTCCAATATATGTCTAATATATATCTAACACAATCAACATTGGGAACATTTTATTTTTGTTTTTTTAAACCATTGGTCCGTGATGGTCCTACAAATATGTCATACTGGATGCAGGTATTTGTTTGCATTGATCGTTTTGTAGCTGTGTACCTTCCAACATCTTACAATACAATATTGTCACCAAAATCAATGAGGATGATTTTGATGAATTTCTTTTGTTTTAATGTTATGATGACGGCTGTAATTGCAACATCCAATTATTATTACACATCAAAATATGTATCTCAGTGCCAGGAAATTTATATATCACCGGAATATATTTATTATATTCAATGGCATGATATAATTTACAAAACCATAGCACCTTTTATGCTTGTATTGTTTTTAAATACAATGATAATAATACAATTAGTTATCCGGGCAAGAAAAGGAGTAGGAAAACTCACTGCAATTAAAAAAAAACAAAGACGAAATGATAAACGTATTACAACAGCATTTATTGTTGAAGGGTCTGCATTTGTGTTGCTATTGTTACCTGCATTGGCCCAGGAAATAAGAATCCTTGGTTCTAGTATTACATTGTACACAGGTAGTCCCATTCTCAGTGTATTAGAACATGACTTTATATTATATTTAACAAAATTCCATCCTATTTCTTTGTTTATAAAGGCTAGTATAAACTTAACACTGTTGCTTTTTATACTGCCTGTATTCAGACATGCTACTGTTGGACTGCTAACAAATAGTATCAACTACATTTATAAGAAACTGATATAACTATTATATTTTTAATAATATTCTACAAACTTTGTTATGTCATCGGATATTTACAATGGTATATATTGTCATTATTCTGTACATGTACTCTTTAAATAATTAAACTCCACAGAAACATTGTATAATTAAATGATTTGTTGAAAATGTATCATAATATAACAACTGTTTACGATGATAATATTAATTTGAACTATAATAATATTAAAGATTATAAAATTGTTGGAGAATATGTTTTACCATATTTCATATATATACTAAGTCTACCAATAAATATATTGACGTTTTTGCTTTTGAAATGTTCAAAATCTCTCCGTGGGGATCGAATTCATCATTTATTCCAATTGCATTGTTTAGGAGATATAATATTTCTTCTACAGTGGGTTGTACCCAGTATCGGTGACAGATCTATTGTAATATACACTGTTCGCCAGCCTACGGGAGCCTTTTCTAAGCTCGTTTATGTTGTTTATGTGTGTTTCATACGAATTGGTCTACGAAATTTTTCTCTTTTTCTCACTACTATTGGTATATTTCTCTACTATGTCGACAATTTGAATAAATATTATGAACAGATGATAAAGTTCTTCAAACTCCACATAGTTATTGGGCATATTAATGTTATATCAATTCTTATATTTTTAATTACAATTATTAATGTGAGCATTCATTACCATATGTCCATGGTAACACGCCAAATAGCTAATGATGAACCTGTTTGTTTCACAAGAACATCATTGAATTCTCTAAGTTTAGTTTTTAATGGAATTGTTAAGACAGTATTTAATTTATTTCCTTATATTTCTATATTATTCTCAATTATTTACATATCTGTCAGACAATTTTTGAAGTTCAGGCATTGCCAGATAATTTATAAAACAGACACTAAGTTGTTTATTATAATTATATCAATATTTTTAATTTTACGTTCCCCAGAGCAAATTGTAGGGTATATGACATTTTTGACGTGGGATATAAATAATCTACCATTATTAGCTGTAACAGAGATATTTATAATATTATATACATTTTGTGTGCCGTTTGCTATGCTGGTTATTAACCATAATGTGCATGTAACAATCACTAGTAATATTTCTAGCATAAAAAAATGGTTAAAAATAGGTTATAAGTAATAACAAATATATATGATTTCTTATTATTACAAAAAGACCCTATACATAATTTTACCCTTAAATTGCTGTCATAATACTAATAATTATATGGATTTTTCACATCTTTTCCAGTCCAATTGCATATAAAATATTTTATAACATAACAATAGTTCTGTGAAATGATCAGTACACTCACTTGAGTCACTAAATTCCGGCTCGTTTTCAGCTGTCCAGGATACATGGATACATGGAACTAATTCAAGTCCATAGAGATTGCTGTGTTTATGTTTTTATTAATGTTTAGACTTGTATTTGTATAAGAATAGCTATTTATTTAAACTGAATACCACAACTACTTTTTTCTCTTTTTATTGTATTTTAGTTTGAAAAATGTTCTATTGGAGGATGATTGTGCCAATTTAATTCCCATTTGTATTACTACAATATATTGTTATTCCTGATGAAGTTGTTTATGATTTCAGATTTCAGACTTGTCAATTAGTGTTAAATGATAATATTGTTATTTTGTCATGGCCAATAACTGGATGGAAGGCCCAATAGCCTCTATAGGAAAATTAATTAGCCATTTTTATTTTAATTAATTAATTATATTAATTAATTATCATATTCTTAATTAAAATTGGCTAATTCCAAAAATGGTAATATTTATCAAAATTCCATAAGATAACTTTTAAAGAGCTTCGAAAGCTCGTTCGAATGAGCCAAAAACGAAGAAAATTGGTTAAAAAATGACGGGATTAGTAATTTGAAAATGAAAAATGTCATTTTTCAAACTTCACACCAAAATTGGCTGTCTGTGTTCTGGTTGGTTAATTATTTCTGGTACGAAGGATGCACACCAAAGAGCTAAAATTTTAATTATAGGGTTTTTTTGGGTCAGTGGAGTTATAGGAAGGTGTTAGTGGAATCTAGTCTGTTTCGGTTTTCTGCCTTTCTTACAATTTGACGGACAGACCGTCATACAGAAAAACAATGATAATGATTAAATGATTAGGATTAAAGGACTAGATTAAATAAAGAAACAACAATTTGAAAATTTGATCTAAGGGGGGGGGGGGGGGGGGGGGGTATTACATTTTATTCAACTGACATACTCAAGATCTGGTATCAGAATTTGTATCACCTGCGAATTTATTTATAGTTACAAATAAATAAATACCTTTGATAGGATGAACACAAGTTAAATAAAATGCAGCTCTAATGGCTTTTCGAATCTAAAGCTAAATTAAATGTTTAGTTATTTATTTTTTAATTCATTTATTACACCAGTTAACCAATTTTAAGGGCTTTTTATTACAGAAGACTAAAGGCAACAAATGATAAAGTAGCTAGAGTTAACATTGTAAACGTTCGAATAAACATTATAAAACTTTACAATACTAAAGGCAACAGGAAGCTATAGATATATAAATAAATAAATGAAATAAAATTGCAAAAAATTCGACAGGCAAAGAAACCGTTGAGTTTCTTTTTTCAACTTCTGTACATAAAGCCATCTGTGGGCTTTTACATTATTCCCACTAGTGGCTAACAGACAATCTGTGGAAAAATTTCTGTATCTGTAGATGCAATGTAACAGTCAGATTATACTTATAGTAGTAGAAGAGGTCTATAGCTACAAAATATGTTGTAACAATATGCAAATAATATAAGTTGGTGATTTTTTGTTGAATCCGTATTGTTACTGCTGCTTGGAAATTTCGATATGACGTGCATTCCTCTCAAGCAATGCCGCAATCTAGCAGCACTTGGCTGATTGATAGTTTGTGACTCATTCATGATAGCTCACTGATCTCAAAACGAACTATTAATATTGTAAAGCAAATAAATAGCCTTTATATGAGTTATTAATTTAAGAGTCAGGGGGGAACTCGACGCAAAACCCGCCTTGGCGAATTAATATCCCGCCTCAATGTTAAATTCTCAATTTAGGGAAAGGAGCAGGTTACAGTGGCATGTTATTTTAAACAAAACAATACACTAAACACAATAGAACAGGTTACAGTTTTATTTTTGAGAATAATCAACTGTTATTTGCGTCGAATTTCCCCTGGAGAGGGATGAATTTTTATTGCGTCCAGTTTCCCCCCCCTATTTGTAATTTAATCATATTATATTTCATATCAGCGAATATGTATGTTTTGCAATGGTTGATTAGCAGACTGATACAATGAATACATTTTGCAGTATGTATAGCTGTCAGTGGCTTACACGGTTTCTCAAAGTATTTGAGATATAGACATCAATAGAAGAGTATTAGACTGCAATAAGTAATAGTGGAAGTCTTGGGGTAAATTTAGTAATACAGGGTGTCCCATAAAATTTGTTACTACTTTGAATTTATATAACTCCCACGTATGTTGGATAAAATATAAGTTTTTTATATCAATTTAAAGACAATATTCTAACTTAGATTTTGGTCTGTGTTTGGAATCACAACGTTGTCATGGAAACAAAATATAGGCAATTGAATTCAAAAGCCAGATTTTATACATTCGTAGGTGCGGGTATTTATTTTATGAGAAAGTTAGTGTTGATATGGAAATAAGACTAGCTAACATTTTGGTTCACTCTTGTGTTTTAAGTTGGAACCATGTTCTCTGGTGAAGAGAAAGTTTTTATTGTAAAAACGTATTTTGAAACTAAGTCGCCCAAACTGACAGCTAGTGCATTTGGACACAAATTTCCAAATCAGCGTCTTCCTAAATACGCTGAAATTTTAAGATTCGTGAAAAAACTTTCATCCGAATTCGGTTTCACCAGAAAAAAGGGGTCAGGAAGACGCATTTCGTGTTCCAAGAGAAATCATTGAGGCCCATTTTATCCAGAATCCCAAGACATCACTGAGGCCGGCATCACTATCATTAAGCTACAGTCGTAGCAGTATTCAAAGAGTTATTAAGAAACTCAAATTTAAATCTTACAAAATTCAGCTCCTACATGCAATTCAACAAATCGACTACACCAGACGTGTTAATAATGCGGCCCAGATATTGAACTTTCTAGAATCTAAGGACTTATCCAAGGTATTCTTTAGTGATGAGTCTACCTTTCATGTCAATGGACAAGTAAATAGATGGAATTCTCGGATTTGGGGAAAGGAAAACCCACACTCAATCGCTGAAAAATCTCGCGACTCACCAAAGGTCACTGTATGGGCAGCTATGTCTCGCACACGATTAATTGGTCCATACATTTTTGATACACCAACTGTTACAAGTGCCAGTTATTTAGATTTGATATCTTCATTTTTTGTTCCTCGGTTAGGAATCCAGCATAGCGATATTGTGTTCCAGCAAGATGGTGCACCGCCACACTGGGGGCTTATCGTTAGGAATTATTTGGACTGTCATTTTAACGGACATTGGATTGGCAGAGATGGACCAGTGCTGTGGCCACCACGCTCCCCGGACCTGACACCTTGCGATTTCTATTTAAGGGGACACATTAAGAACTTAGTTTATAGCCAACCAATTGAATCCTTGGCCCAACTTCGTCCTGCTATTACTGAAGCCTTCAACGGAATACCGAAAGCCCATCTTCAGAGATCCTTTGCAGAAATGATGAGTAGACTAGAAAAAGTGCAGGAAATAGGAGGTGGCCACGTAGAGATTTACAAATAGATACCGGTACAATAATAGCATTAAACTACTAGTGTCTAATCTAACTCTTAGATTCAATTACATTACAAGTACATTACAATTATTCCAGGTTTATTATATCGTCACAGGCATTATTTATTATTTAATGCTAGAGTGTGTATGCATACATACAGTATTGCATTGATTGTATACTTTATTTGTTTGTCAGATTAGTTAGTATGTTGAATATTGGCACAAAATAAATTGTAATAAAATAAATAACCAAAAATAAATCCACTTTATGACCAACGTTCCTCGAATTTTAACCTTTCATAACACACAAGCAATATTCATGACCATGTATCGTCCAAATAGCGCATTACCTATTTAAACGGCTTCGAAGCTTCACTTACGAATGTATAAAATCTGGCTTTTGAATTCAATTGGCTGTATTTTGTTTCCATAACAACGTTGTGACTCCAAACGCGGACCAAAATCTAAGTTAGAATATTGGCTTTAATTTGATATAAAAAACTTATATTTTATCCAACATACGTGGGAGTTATATAAATTCAAAGTAGTAACAAATTTTATGGGACACCCTAAAATTGTAAATTAAAAATTAAAAATGTATAATTTCCCTGCAGTTTATTATTTATTTATTTATTTAAACCAGACAATTATATCATAGGGATATTACGTCCATAACTACAGAACAGGTAATATTGTACACAAGCAGAGCACAACCCATTAAAAAGCGCAAAACAAAACACAGCACGTAATATATTGTATTGTAATATATATTAGTAAAAGATAAAATATTAAAAAAAAAAAAATCAAGAAATCGAAGGATAAAAAAAAATGTGCACAGCATGTAATAATGTAGGCAGATTATATTATAAAAAATCAATTGTGCACGAATCCGACTCGACCGAGAAGTTGCCACCACTACAGCCTGTAATAAACTATTATTTGACTCCTCCAGGCGGTTGAGTAAAGATTTGCATTATAACTAATAAGTATAAATTTAGGCAAACCAAGTTGCCCAAACATCAATGAGACACTATAGTCGTAACTAATACCAAAAAGACGTCTGACTATGTTATTATAACCAACTCGGAATATATTGTATATGCCGAGACTGAAATTGCGTCTGGACCATAATGCGTTACAATAAAATTGTGTGCAATAGCACTTGAAAAGAGTCTTTTTAACTTCTAAGGAGCATACCTTAAACTTACTGATTAAACAGTTGCCATGCTTATAAAGGCTGTGCAACTGATTTAAGATGTCATAATCATCATCTGTAGAGTTATGAATGATATGTCCAAGATATTTGTATTGCGAAACAGTTTCCAATACAGAACAATTAATTGAAATGTGTTGTACTATCGTAATTTTCAAGGATTTCGGTATGCAAACCATTAATTTGTATTTTTTTACATTAATTTTGATGTCGTGCACTTTCGCATAAATTTCGTAGATTTTAATTAGTTTCCTTATACCATGAATAGAATTTGAGACCAAACTCAAGTCATCGGCATATACAAAATTATTCGCTCGTTGGTTATTAATAACACAGTCGACACCAGCATTATTAAATTTTACACTTAAATCGTCTATATATAAATTGTAAAGCTTGGGGCTGATGATGCCGCCCTGCTTAGTACCATTACTAACTGTAAACTTTTCAGAGAGGCAACCCCCCCAACACACAGATAACGTTTGGAAGCGGTACCTGTAGCTGCATAGACCCTCTTACTAGGGCAAATCTGGTCCTGTAACTAGGACCCCCTTCGTTCTGGGATAAGGACGCCCTTGGTCCTGGATTAAGGACCCATATACTTGGCTGCAGGGGTATATGGCCTGGTCAGGCAGATGGTGATCTACCAATGGCTGGTCAGGAGTAGTGTTCTCATGTCCAATCTGATTGCACTTCACTGCACCTGGCAGCAGGGGTACAGGGCATGACCCGTACTGGGCTGCACAGTCAATGGTGGGTCATTTGCGCCAGAGTAGATATGGGTGATGGGCCTCATATCTGACTCCACTGCGACACCCACCCTGTGGAATGGCAAACCAGGGTGTGGTATTTGCCCCGAGAGCTGACTCGGCAAAAAAGCACCCCCAACCCCCACTATGGATTACATTAGTAATGTGGAGGTCCAGCCACTAGAGGCCAGTGGAATGACTGGACACAATCGGCCTCACAGGCGTCAGTTATCTCCTGACCGGCTGCCTGTCTCACCCCCTACTGGAGAGAGAGCGGCAAACAATTCTTTGAGTCCCTTTCCTGATGACCTTTCTGGCCCAAACCCTGGGTGACCAGGGAGGCCAGATTGCGAGGGGGAGAGGGATTCTGAGGTTGGAGGCTACTCTCATGTTCCACCCCGACCAAGAAAGCCATTGGTGAATCTGAGGCAAGTCACTAGACTAGCCTCAGTAAACACCCTAACACTCGGGTCCCCAATGCGACAAGGTGAGATGACTGCCTTGGCAGATAAGCTTTCTCTTAGTGCAGTGGGTGTTCAAGAGCACCGAATCCAGACTGGACAGACTGATGAGGTTTTGATTAAGGACATGGGGGGCGGTTGGCGACTCGCCCTCGCTTCAGCAGATGATAGTGGCAATGGTGGAATTGGTCTATTAATGAATCCAACTGCACATGCAGCATTGGACAAAATAGACCAAATCTCTAACCGCATCATCCGTTGCCACTTCTCATGTTCTGGAAGACTGGCTAAGAAGTTTCCTAAGGTGGTTCTGATTGTGTGCTACTCTCCAACTAGTGTTGCCCCTGTAGAGAAGGTGGAAAATTTCTACCAGAATCTACAAGCAGCTACTGATGGAGTGGATCAGCATGCATTCTTAACATTCCTGGGAGACTTTAATGCCAGTCTGCATCAATCACCTACATCGCCCTGGGTCTATAGCAATAGTGTTAACCGAAATTCTGTCCATCTTCAGGATTTTATCTTTGGAATTGGATTTTTTCGGCTGGAAACCAGTTCAAGAAGCGAACTGGAAAGCTATGGACTCATAGTGGACCCAGTGGTGACAAGTCCCAGATAGACCATATCCTGTTTCGTAGGAAATACAGGAGCTCTATACAAGACTGTAATGCATTTACACTATGACCCTTCTCCAGTGATCACCGCCTTATTGTGGCCAAGGTAAGACTTAGTCTGCGTGCTAGCAGAACAACGAAATCTGCCTTGCCGCGGCATGACTGGTCCTCTTTGTTGCAACAGCCAAGTGTGAGATCCAGCTTCACACTACAGCTGAGCAACAGGTATGAGGTTCTTGGCTCTGAGGCGGCAGATCACTGTGAGGGCTATACTGCCTTCACAGAGGCAGTTAAGTTAGCAGCTGCAGAAACAGTTCCTGTATACCCTCAAAACAGGAAACGGGCCCCCTGGACTGACAACAAAATTCAGAAGTGCCGAAATGACCTATATAAGGCGCAGAAAGAGTCCCGACTCAAACAGACTACAGCGGCGAAGAATGCAGTTAAGGCTGCATCTAGGTCCCTGAACAGGCAGTACTCTGTTAATTTACAGGAGCTAATAAACAAACAGGTTGATGCCATCAATGATGCTGACGACAGCAGGCAATCATCCCAGGTATGGAGGTCGATCAACTTGCTTGCTGGTCGAAAAAGCCAACCAACCAACAAGGTTAAGGCTGAAACACCAGCCGATCGCCTCAATGGTTGGAAGGCCCACTTCGAAAAGCTCCTCAATAATGACAGGGTATTGCCTGATAACTTTATAGAAGTAAAAGTGTCTGAGTCTGTACTCCCAGATATTCCCATTGGTGATATCTCCTTTGCAGAAGTGAAGGCTGCTGCAAAGAGCATTAAGACCAATCGTGCCAGTGGAGAAGACGGTGTTCCCCCTGAGGTCTTTAAAATACCTGAGTGTTTAAAGCTCATCTATCCCATCATAGTAGACATGTACCGAACAACAAGAGTCCCACAAGAAATGAAAACCATTAAGTTGGTGCCATTTCCCAAGAAAGGCAACCTAACACTCTATGGTTCTTTTCTGGGAATCTCATTGATCTCGATTGCTGCAAAGCTATACAATAGAATTCTATTAAATCGCATCAGGGATTCCATTGAGAGACTGCTCTGTGGAAATCAGAATGGGTTCCGTAAAGGTCGTGGGACCATGGAGCCCGTTTTGGCACTTAGAAGGATAATTGAAGAGTTATCAAAAAAGAAAGACAGGCATCTGGCTGTTATCTTTGTTGACTTCTTCAAGGCCTTTGATTCAGTCTCTCGCTCACGTATGTTCAGCATACTTTCATTATATGGGATTCCTGATGAAATTATTGCAGCAATCAGATCAGTATACGATGGTTTGACAACATTTGTGTCTACTGTTGACGGTGACACAGAACCATTTGAAGTGTTATGGGGCATCCTCCAGGGAGACACACTTGCACCATTCTTGTTTATAATTGTAGTTGACTATGTTCTACACATGTCCTTAGATCATCATAATGATGATGGGGTGATGATATCTCCACCTACTGGCTCCAGAAGTCGAGGAAATCCTGCCAAGTACCTAACTGATCTAGACTTGATCTAGACTGATGACTTAGGAGTACTCTCAGAATCACTAGAGGGAGCCCAACGGCTCCTCAGCTCATTAGAACATGCTGCTTCTAGTGTTGGTCTTTTTATTAACTCCAGAAAGACCAAAATATTGACAGTTAACTTTGAAAGTCCTCAGCAAGTCTCTGATCGGATGAGCATAAGCTCAAAAGATGGTATGCTTGAGCATGTGGATGACTTCTGTTACCTGGGATCATGGATCCGGAAGTCAGGTGAGGACCTTCGAATACGTAAGGGAAAGGCATTGCATAAGCCAGTGCATAATCTTCTACTTTGGCAGCCTCATGGAGTGAATAAGCATGGTGGACAGCCCATGACTTTCTTGAGACGCATCTTAAAGGACACTGGCCTTGAAGATGCGGATGATCTAGCAAATGTCATGGGTGATAGGGAGTTGTGGCGGTGCAATTTTGTCGATAAACCGGCACAGCATTCTTAAAAATGCAGCTGCAATGCAGCATGCCGATCCTAGTAGTAGTAGTAGTAGTAGTAGTAGTAGTAGTAGTTGTAGTAGTTATATCAGCGTTCTTATTCTTCACTAATGGGATGATGTGACAGTCAATGAGAGGAGCCGGAGTGTGACCTGGGAAAATTTTAATCGCGGTTAAAATAAGCGCTAATAATTTAGCTAAAATAGGCGGTGAGAATTTAAAATATTCACCAACTAGCATGTCGGGGCCCGGACATTTGCCACTCGAAAGTTTGTCTAAAGCAAGCACATCCTCTGCCGTAGATACCACCATATCTGTGGTGAAAAGTATACCTTTAAATTTTCTCTCAATGTCCACCTTAAGCGAATCATTGCTTACAGAATTATAGAGAGAGGAAAATTTATTCTTAAAATGGTCGCAAATATCCGCTTAGCCGACAGATTGTCCGACCTTAGAAGACATGGGAACAGAAGTGTCACTCTGACTCTTAACATTAGACCAAAATTTATTAACATTGTCACTGTAGAGCGACTTAGCCATACGATCCGCACGAATCTGCTTCTCATTCCGTTTGGACTGGCGGATAACTCTTTTGAAAGTAAACTTTGCTTGTATATAAGCATCAAAAATTGGACCAAAACGAGGACAGCCGTTCGACCGCCAAATTTTAAAAAGTGCGCGAGATTCACGCGATTTTATTAGGTCGTTCCACCCCGGGACACACCTAGTGTGTTTCTCATTTACCTTGCGCTTCGGCAAACATAGATGAGAAGCTTTTTCGATAGCCGAGATAATACAATCGTATAGAGTATCAATCTCATTCCTGTGCTCAGTGGATGAACACAGTGCATCCTTACATAACAATATAGATTCAGGTACACATATACTGGCTAAAAGAGAATTTAAAACACAAGAGTAGGCTACCTTATCACTTTCAGAGACTTTAGGCCAATCAACTCGAGCTAAATTAGTGTGTTCCTTATACGGTGTCTCGCACCCGATAATTTGCGGGAGGCAAAAATTGCAATCCAATATTAATGGCATGTGATCAGAATAGGATAGGTCATAGTTGATTGACACCTTGTTTATACTAGAAAAAGCAGCATCGGTACACACTATATGGTCCAACCATGAATGTGACCCATGTGCCGCACTAACAAAGGTGAAAGAGTTGGAAGGTAACAAATCTACATCAGCTATAGTGCTGCTATTTTCTCCGCACCAGTTATGTAAATAATAATAATATTTAGTACCACAGTTAGCGTTGAAATCGCCGATTGTAAAGCAATAACTAGTAATAATACTATCGAGAATATCCGCAATTTTACCTAAATATTCTAAATAATCATGGTCGTGCTCCTCACACTACTGATAAGGTAAGTAAGTTGAGAAAAAACGCCGATTTATTATTATCCAACCGAACCGTTATACCTAACAATCTATTGTCATTAAAGGTTACGCATTCAATCAGATTAGCTCTATCTTTTTTGTACATAATAGCAAGCCCACCACATAAACTCTACCAGTGATTAACTCTTTACTTAAGTCTATAGACGATATACCTCTGCAAAAATAACGATTATCTAAATTGGTCAAAAAACCAAGTTCCTGGCGAGGAAGCATGTTCCTGTTCCTGTTCCTGTTCCTGTTCCTGTTCCTGTTCCTGTTCCTGTTCCTGTTCCTGTTCCTGTTCCTGTTCCTGTTCCTGTTCCTGTTCCTGTTCCTGTTCCTGTTCCTGTTCCTGTTCCTGTTCCTGTTCCTGTTCCTGTTCCTGTTCCTGTTCCTGTTCCTGTTCCTGTTCCTGTTCCTGTTCCTGTTCCTGTTCCTGTTCCTGTTCCTGTTCCTGTTCCTGTTCCTGTTCCTGTTCCTGTTCCTGTTCCTGTTCCTGTTCCTGTTCCTGTTCCTGTTCCTGTTCCTGTTCCTGTTCCTGTTCCTGTTCCTGTTCCTGTTCCTGTTCCTGTTCCTGTTCCTGTTCCTGTTCCTGTTCCTGTTCCTGTTCCTGTTCCTGTTCCTGTTCCTGTTCCTGTTCCTGTTCCTGTTCCTGTTCCTGTTCCTGTTCCTGTTCCTGTTCCTGTTCCTGTTCCTGTTCCTGTTCCTGTTCCTGTTCCTGTTCCTGTTCCTGTTCCTGTTCCTGTTCCTGTTCCTGTTCCTGTTCCTGTTCCTGTTCCTGTTCCTGTTCCTGTTCCTGTTCCTGTTCCTGTTCCTGTTCCTGTTCCTGTTCCTGTTCCTGTTCCTGTTCCTGTTCCTGTTCCTGTTCCTGTTCCTGTTCCTGTTCCTGTTCCTGTTCCTGTTCCTGTTCCTGTTCCTGTTCCTGTTCCTGTTCCTGTTCCTGTTCCTGTTCCTGTTCCTGTTCCTGTTCCTGTTCCTGTTCTTGTTCCTGTTCCTGTTCCTGTTCCTGTTCCTGTTCCTGTTCCTGTTCCTGTTCCTGTTCCTGTTCCTGTTCCTGTTCCTGTTCCTGTTCCTGAAGTGTTCCTGTATAAAAATTAAGTCACAAGACATATCACACAGTTTATTAATTACAAATTGCGAGTGGGAAGTGCGTATAGAGTTACAATTGTAAGATGCAACTTTAAGCCCACTAACAGAATGCCCTGGAATATTGCCGAGATCTAAGTTAGCCATTTGTAGTATATAAGTAGAAAAATAATATGTAAAATATAATAAAAAAGAGAAAGTGTGAATAGGTTATACAATAAGATAAGAGTATAATATATTCATATATTGCTCTTGGCATACAGGTACCTATGCCTGTAAATACTCTATACCGGTAGCCATTGGGGACACGAGGACCTCTCGGTCAGAAGTCAGTGAATTAAGTATTTTAAATTTTTATTGTTCCAACAATCAAGTGGCAAATTCATCCAATTTAAACTATAAAATAAATAACTCGCTATAGAAATAATACTTTACAAATCTTAATGTTACCTGGTCTAATTGCATGTTAATATTTCGGTACCTTTAAATATATTTCATGTATATTTATAATATATTATCAGTATTATTATTACACATTCTGTAAATAACTTATATGGAATTATCTAAATTATATAATATAGTCACAACTTTACCAACGACTATTTTGGCTGTTTTGATGGTCGGTATTGTTGGATATATACAATCCATGGCTTATGGGAGTTTCTATTTTGGTCGTCAACTACGAGAAGAATTTCATCTAGAACTTGGTTTTTTACGATATGTTATTATTATTGGTATTATTTGTTCATTGCTTATAGGACTGGTTTCATTCTTAAGTCTACTCTATAGAAAATATTATAAATTAAACATAATTTACAATACAATAATTATAACAGCAATAGCGACACAATTCGTAACACTATCTATATCTATACACAAAAGAAATTTATATTATGCGCAATCGAGTGGCATTGCTGATAAAATGTTTAAAATGGCCAATGAAGTAAATTTTGATTTGCTTAATGAATTAACCATGCTGCGTTACATGTATTACTTCCAGTATTCATTTGATTGCTGTGGAGGCTATAATTATACTGATTATGCAGGAGGATTATCTGAACAATTTTTTAATGACCCAAAATCTGTAATGTTTGACCCCTGGCTTGGTATTCACAGAGATTGGATACCTGGTTCAAAATTACCGAGTTCATGCTGCAAGTCTGTTACTAATGATAAAGATAATATTACTTGTAGAAATGCTGAACCTGAATATTGGTTGTCTAACAGTAATAATGGTAACCTCACTGTACCAGGTTGTGGTATTACAGCAACTAATTGGCTTGTTTGGATTTCGACTTTATTAGCTTATTTTATTTTAGCAATATCTTTTTGTGAATTGGTAACTATAATAGGTAGAGTTACTTACATTTATAAATACCCAGTGTTGTAGATATGGTAATAACAAGTACTGTATCATACCTTTTGAAATTTGACCGTATTTGTTTCACAATGTTTCCCTAATTATTAATAACAATAATAATGTAATAAATACTGAAATATGCAATATTGGAAATATATGTTTGGAAGAATTTCCATGAATTCTGGAGCCAGAAGGCTGTAACAACATCTATCACCCAACTTGATTATGTTGGTCTAAGTTTAAGGACAGGCATATAACATAATCCACCACAAATATGAATAACAATGGTAAACGTGTCAGTCACCCTGAGGACTGACTTCCCATAAAACTTGTAATGGATCTGTGTAATGATCAGTTGTAGATAGAAATGTCATCAATCCATCATATAGATATATAATTGCTGAAATAATTTCCTCAGCAATCCCATATAAGGTAAGTGTGTTGAAAATACGTGATGTGGAGACTGAATCGAATGCCTTAAAAAATAAACAAAGACAATAGCCAGATGTGTGGGTGGCTCTCTTTGTTGATAACTCTATGATTATCCGGGTGACTACAAAACAAAGACCCTGACCCAATTATAAAGACTTGCACAATATAGTAACATGTGTTAACTTTCGTTTATTGTTTTAGTTCCCCCAACACGCCTCTGCAACCGTCTCCTTTACGTCTCCTGCATATGCTCTTTGGGACCTGTACAAAACAAAGAAGTAAAGTTACATTAGGTCACAAAGGGGGTTAGGTCCCAAAGAGCGTTAGGTCCCGTTGCCATTTAAAGGAGCAGGTTAGTAAAGGAGCATGTTACAGAGGTGTGTTGGGGGTACCAAAACGATAAACGAAAGTTAACACATATGTTTTGTACAGGTCTTTATTCTTTGGTCTTTGTTTTATAGTTACCCCTGATTTTATACTTCTAAGAGCAGGGACTTGTAACATTGACAACGTACCCAATGATCTAAACAATATAAGCTAGATTTTATAGAAAATTATGGAGTAGATACTTCACATCCCATTGTTTAGGATCAGGAGTATGTTGTTGTGACGATCACATCCCAGACACGTCGTAATAACAATGTCAGAGAGAAGATAAAAAGCCTAAGTGATTGTCTGGTATATGAAATGGCGTATGTGATGGTTCAGTATTTCCGCAATGCACAGTCATTCCAACGGGTGTGGTAGCCTACAACCAGGTGCAGGTAGCCTACAACCAGGTGCAGGTAGCTTACAACAAGGCAGCCAGCTAACCCCCGAACGGTATACGGACAATTCCGACCCGGACAGCGGACAATTCCGACCCACTCAGAGCTTGAATGAAATTTTCATGGGTTGGAATTGTCCGGGTCGAATTTCCGGATCCAGCATAGGACAATTCCGACCCAAATAATTTAAAAATAATAGTAATAATAATAAATAATAATTTTATTAACATTACATTGTTTATTATTCAACATAATATTGCTGTGTCCATGGATATTTCTTTGTTCTAGACACGTTTGCTATGTAATTTTAGAGTTGCATAGTATTTTTCGAATTGCGTGTATTCGGTACTAGTGTGTTTTGGGCACACCCCCACCAAATTGTTATAATACTATCTAGATTTTGCTATTTTTTGAAAATGTTCTAAAACATACTAGCTATCAATTAAGAAAAATATTATTATATTATCTAGAACACAGATTTTTGTTATTGATTACCGGTAATTTCTATTAATTATTTTTATTTATTTGGATCCGGACAATTCCGACCCGGACAATTCCGACCCAGGACAATTCCGACCCATGAAATTTTCATTAGATATTTGAATGGGTCGGAATTGTCCGGGTCAGAATTGTCGGGGTCGGAATTGTCCTAACTTCCCCCCGAGCCCATAGCATCCTAATATGTTGTCCCAGTTAATGCCATAAACAGATCTGCGACTAACAATCCGGACTTTCTGAGATGTTACTTCGCAAACGTACAAAGCATTCACCCAGTTGGCAAGTTAGGGGAACTACATGCGATGCTATCATCTGGGGAATATAGTATATTTGGTCTAAGCGAAACCTTTCTTAAGGAAGACTCAACTAATACTAGATAGTTTCAGTGATGAATTCTCCTTATTTCGGTAGGACCGTCCTATAAGGGCCGGGGAGGGTTCGCTATAGTTTGTTGGAATGATTTGAACCCAGTAAATATGATAATTCCAGATCTTTATTCCGACATTGAGTGCATAGCGATCGACACCAACCTAGATGGTAATGTTAGACTCGCAGCGTTGAACAGGGCTCCTGACACTTGTTAAGTGTATGTTGTAGTAATGCAACATTACAACAAGCAGATATGCGAATTAATGGTGTGGCTAAATGATGAAGTTACCTTATTAGACATAGATCTGCAAATTCTTTATAATCTTCCCTTTGGTATTGTTACTGATATACAGTAGTTAAACGACCTACTGTGTTTTGAAATGGTATAAACCGCTAAGTTGATTCTGTTATAGATTTAGATTTAGATAACGAAAACATTTTGATAAAAATAGGGATCGATGGAGGAGGCGGATTTCTAAAAGTGTGCCTATCACTATTTGAATTTGAAAATAATGATTCGACAAATCGAAAGGGAAAAGGTCAAGGTACTCAGACGCCGTAGCACCATATGTATTTAAGGATTCAGGTGTCAAAAACTTGCTAATTTTAGGCATTGTCCCATACATCTAAGAAAATTATGGAAATATGTTGCAGTTGTGGACCAAACTTTCATTGCATCGATTTAACAGAACATTCGTTATTGCCAAGGACTTTAAATTCTGTAACATACTTCTTGAGATTATGGCTCATGGATGTACACATCCTTGTTGCTGGTGTGATCATTCATAAAGATAATCTTTCAGAAAAGGGAAGCAAAGTACTTTTTAAGTCTTTACATGGCCCTAATTGTTATAAATTGAATAAATATACTCACTACCAAGAAAGGTTCGGTTTTCTCTCCTTAGTAACTAGAGGGACTCTGTCGAAACACTCGCATATGAAGTGCCGTTTACGCCAAAACTAACTGAGTAAATATTATAACTCAAGATGTATCAGTAAAAAATATTATACCAAGATGTATCTAAATTCTCAGCCAAGTTTTTCTCGGCCAACTTTTCTCGACCGAGAATTTAAAATGTTATTTTCTTTCCCTTTGTAATTAGCGTAATTTTGATTTGAGTTCTGTAAGGCAGTAAGGTCCGGTAAGAAGTACTGTACATAATACAATACAGTACAGTTTTGTTCTACAACAACAAAGCACCAGTGGATTAAGACGGTAGCAATAGGATGCAGGCCTATGTACTGTATATATACTGTAATTACTAAGGCAATGACATATTTAATTTCCCTTCGTTTCAACTTTTAAATCTTTCTCGGCCGAGAATTTAGATACATCTTGAGTATAATATTTATTCCGATAGCTTTGGCGTAAATGGCGTTTCATAATAACAGCATAGTTTTTCATACATGTTGGAGAGCCTAACCTCTCACACGAGGGTTAATTTCAGTTTTTCAAGACATACCAGTCATGCCGAGAGAATGATATCTGCACACCATCTTGTTAGAATGAAGTTTATTAGTTCTGGAATCAACAATATGATACTGTAGATGGTCAGTTTGGAAAGACGGCATCGTGAAGCATTGGGGTAGTAAGTGAAGTTGTAGAGTTCCTATACTGTATATCTTCCGAAATAGGATAAGATCAATCTAAAACTTATTACGCAATATTAGGAAGGTAATTAATATTACCATCACACAGTCTATATTATTTCCTTTTCACCAGTAAATAATTGATTGGTATAAATTATTTATATTGAATAGTAATTAATCAATATAGGGATGCCACTGAAGCGTGTATATAATTTCCATTCATGTCATACTACTAGGATCGGCATGCTGCATTGCAGCTGCATTTTTAAGAATGCTGTGCCGGCTTATTGACAAAATTGCACCGCCACAACTCCCTATCACCCATGACATTTGCTAGATCATCCGCATCTTCAAGGCCAGTGTCCTTTAAGATGCGTCTCAAGAAAGTCATGGGCTGTCCACCATGCTTATTCACTCCATGAGGCTGCCAAAGTACAAGATTATGCACTGGCTGGTCCTCACGGCGAAAGCAATGTCCTGCAAAGCGGAGGCGATTTTGTTCTAGTGTCAAGCTTGGGGGAACCAATGAGACACCTCCAATGTTATATAGTGTCTGGTTGGAGATGTGTGCATTGTACTTGACACAATGAACCCGGCGTAGCATTCTTGTGAATGTGCCATCCAGAGATTCGGTGTCCTCAGCAGGTAGAGCCCAGCATGGACTCCCATAGAGGAGTACTGGAACTACTGCTGCTCTAAATAATCGGACCTTAAGTTTCCGATTAATTCTTGGTGACTTCCAAATCCTGGAAAGCCTATTAAAGGCTGCCCATGCCTTTCCCTTACGTATTCGAAGGTCCTCACCTGACTTCCGGATCCATGATCCCAGGTAACAGAAGTCATCCACATGCTCAAGCATACCATCTTTTGAGCTTATGCTCATCCGATCAGAGACTTGCTGAGGACTTTCAAAGTTTAACTGTCAAAATTTTGGTCTTTCTGGAGTTAATAAAAAGACCAACACTAGAAGCAGCATGTTCTAATGAGCTGAGGAGCCGTTGGGCTCCCTCTAGTGTTTCTGAGAGTTCTTCAAGGCCTTTGATTCAGTCTCTCGCTCACGTATGTTCAGCATACTTTCATTATATGGGATTCCTGATGAAATTATTGCAGCAATCAGATCAGTATACGATGGTTCGACAACATTTGTGTCTACTGTTGACGGTGACACAGAACCATTTGAAGTGTTATGGGGCGTCCTCCAGGGAGACACACTTGCACCATTCTTGTTCATTATTGTGGTTGACTATGTTCTACGCATGTCCTTAGATCATCATAATGATGATGGGGTGATGATAACTCCACCTACTGGCTCCAGAAGTCGAGGAAATCCTGCCAAGTACCTAACTGATCTAGACTTTGCTGATGACTTAGGAGTACTCTCAGAATCATTAGAGGGAGCCCAGCGGCTCCTCAGCTCATTAGAACATGCTGCTTCTAGTGTTGGTCTTTTTATTAACGCCAGAAAGACCAAAATTCTGACAGTTAACTTTGAAAGTCCTCAGCAAGTCTCTGATCGGATGAGCATAAGCTCAAAGGATGGTATGCTTGAGCATGTGGACGACTTCTGTTACCTGGGATCATGGATCCGGAAGTCAGGTGAGGACCTTCGAATACGTAAGGGAAAGGCATGGGCAGCCTTGAATAGGCTTTCCAAGATTTGGAAGTCACCTAGAATTAATCGGAAACTTAAGGTCCGATTATTTAGAGCAGCAGTAGTTCCAGTACTCCTCTACGGGAGTCCATGCTGGGCTCTAACTGCTGAGGACACCAAATCCCTGGATGGCACATTCACAAGAATGCTACGCCGGGTTCATTGTGTCAAGTACAATGCACACAGCTCCAACCAGACACTATATAACATTGGAGGTGTCTCATTGGTTCCCCCAAGCTTGACACTAGAACAAAATCGCCTCCGCTTTGCAGGACATTGCTTTCGCCGTGAGGACCAGCCAGTGCATAATCTTGTACTTTGGCAGCCTCATGGAGTGAATAAGCATGGTGGACAGCCCATGACTTTCTTGAGACGCATCTTAAAGGACACTGGCCTTGAAGATGCGGATGATCTAGCAAATGTCATGGGTGATAGGGAATTGTGGCGCTGCAATTTTGTTGACAAGCCGGCACAGCATTCTTAAAAATGCAGCTGCAATGCAGCATGCCGATCCTAGTAGTAGGACATAGTCAACAACAATTATGAACTAGAATGGTGCAAGTGAGTCTCCCTGGAGGACGCCCCATAACACTTCAAATGGTTTTGTGTCAATGTCAACAGTAGACACAAATGTTGTCGAACCATCGTATACTGATCTGATTGCTGCAATAATTTCATCAGGAATCCCATATAATGAAAGTATGCTGAACATACGTGAACGAGAGACTGAATCAAAGGCCTTGAAGAAGTCAACAAAGATAACAGCCAGATGCCTGTAAATACAAATTAAAACAAATATAACATATAATAAAAAAAAAATACAACAAATTATCCTTCTAAGTGCCAAAATGGGCTCCATGGTCCCACGACCTTTACGGAACCCATTCTGATTTCCACGGAGCAGTCTCTCCGCGAATATAGGGATTCCACTGAAGCGTGTATATAATTTCCATTCATGTCATACTATGTAGCTTGTAACATATTCATAGTAAGTTACAGAAAAATTGTATGTATACATTTAGAATTTCGGTATATATTGATCGAAGTAATCGTTCACTTCATTGAACAATTTATATATCAATGAATAAGTAGTTATTGAAGTGTTAATTTCCTTTGATGTCATGGTTTTTACGTTGTACACATGTACTGTACAGTGCAGTTAAAAATGTTATATAAACCGCAGATTTTTCTATGAATTTCATTGTCGCATACATACTACCACATACTGCTTAACTGCTTTAAATAAAGTCTAGAATTCATTTACCAAGGTAAGTGTATGATATAGTTTGTTTGCAATTTAGTGGATATAGTTGGGTTCTGATGATATCATACTCGTTAATAAATACTTCCTTTAACCCTATTAAACCCGGGGGGGGGGGGGGGGGGGTGTGGTTTTTTTTATTATAATTCTGAAACAAACGCAGTTGGGTATCTGAAATTTTATGACTTTTCGTACAAATCTATTGTCTTCCTAGTAGTGTAAACCGTTTTCAAAAATATTGGGTAGTTTTCGAGTTATAGCACCATTTTTTAACCCTACTTTTGGAACTTTTTTTGAGACTTTTTTGAAAATTAAATTTCATTGAATATGATTTGTAACATCTCTATTATGGATTTAACGGGTTTTTTGGTGTTAGCAATTGGGTGGAATTCATATAAATTAATTTAGAAATTTCAAACTTGTTTTTTTCGGCGGGTGCCAAATTTTGGTGCCAGCACCAAATATATGTCAATTAAAAATAATAAAAATTTGTCAATTTGGAAATTTGGAAAATCACTTTAGGTTAATATGATTGTTTATCTTGTCTGTAAATTCAAATATAATTTTTAAGAATAAAAAAAAAAAGTTTACAAAAAAAAAAATTTGGAAATTGATTGTTTGAAACTTGTTTTTTTACGCAATTGGGGTTTTCTGGGGTTCTGGTTTCGATGGAATTTATACGGGTTGCACCAAGCGTATCAAACCTGTATTTTTCGGTGCTGTGTGCAAATTTTGGTGCTAGCACGAAATTTTGAAAATCCATGCAATAGATAAAATTGCTTGTGACAATTTATTTATTGCGTTGTAGAGGTTTATGAATTCAAAAAAAAAAAAAAAAAAAAAAAAAAAATAATAATAATATTTTATTCAAATAATGATTACTTCATTATTTGTAGTGCATTAATTCTAGAATATCGTTTATTTGAAAAAAATAGAGAGAGCTATCGAAAGCTAATAATAAAAAAATAAATTTTTAGTGATTGATCATATAAGTTGTCACTTTTTGAATTCTTAAAATATTATTATACTAAAACAACTTGATCTCACGCCCTACAGTCATATTCCCTAACTTTCTTTACTTAATTTAAACTTATATATATATATACATATATATAAATTGATTGTTTCTACTGTTATACTGTTATACTGGTTTGTGAGGGTTCTGAATTCAATGGAATCAGTAAAAATTTCATAAGAGTTTTTAAACTTGTATTTTTCTCCGGTGGGTGAAAATTGTTGTGCCAGCACGGTTATATTGAAAAATATCGAGACATGAAAAATATCGAGAGTAAAAATAACGCGAGTAAAATCATCGAGTGTTGAAAAATAACGATAATATCGAGAGTTCAAAAAATATCGAGAGTAAAAATATCGAGGGTAAAAATATCGAGAGTAAAAATATCGAGTGTTGAAAAATATCAAGAGTAAAAATATCGAGTGTTGAAAAATATCGAGTGTAAAAATATCGAGTGTTGAAAAATATCGAGAGTAAAAATATCGAGTGTTGAAAAATATCGAGAGTAAAAATATCGAGTGTTGAAAAATATCGAGAGTAAAAATATCGAGTGTTGAAAAATATCGAGAGTAAAAATATCGAGTGTTGAAAAATATCGAGAGTAAAAATATCGAGTGTTGAAAAATATCGAGAGTAAAAATATCGAGTGATGAAAATTATCGAGAGTAAAAATATCGAGTGTTGAAAAATATCGAGAGTAAAAATATCGAGTGTTGAAAAATATCGAGAGTAAAAATATCGAGTGTTGAAAAATATCGAGAGTAAAAATATCGAGTGTTGAAAAATATCGAGAGTAAAAATATCGAGTGTTGAAAAATATCGAGAGTAAAAATATCGAGTGTTGAAAAATATCGACAGTAAAAATATCGAGTGTTGAAAAATATCGAGTGTTGAAAAATAACGAGTGTAAAAATATCGAGTGTTGAAAAATATCGAGTGTTGAAAAATATCGAGAGTAAACATATCGATAGTGACAATTTTTTTATTGAGTGTTGTAAAATATCGAGAGTAAAAATATCGAGTGTTGAAAAATATCGACAGTAAAAATATCGAGTGTTGAAAAATATCGAGTGTTGAAAAATATCGAGTGTTGAAAAATATCGACAGTAAAAATATCGAGTGTTGAAAAATATCGAGTGTTGAAAAATATCGAGTGTTGAAAAATATCGAGAGTAAAAATATCGAGTGTTGAAAAATATAGAGTGTTGAAAAATATCGAGAGTAAAAATATCGATAGTAACAATTTTTTTAAATAAGGGTTGTATGATAATTTTTTTTACTAAAAATGTTCTAGAACAAAAATATTTATCACCATTTGGTAGCTTATACGTGTTCTAAATATAATATTTAACAATATTTATAATATTTATCAAAATTTATAGCAAGCACTTCTTTTATAATATTTATTAAAAAAATAGCAAAAACTAGCTAGTATAATAAATCTGGTAAATGGGTACACAAGGTGTATTAATGCCATTTATTTGCACTTGCATTGTTGTAACCCATGCACTGCAATATTGTTCCATAATTCTAAATAAAATGCTCAAGCAAAATGCTATATTTTTACTCCGATATATTTCAACACTCGATATATTTCAACACTCGATATATTTCAACACTCGATGTATTTCAACACTCGATATTTTCAACACTCGTTATTTTTAGTCTCGATATTTTTCAACACTCGATATTTTTACTCTCGATATTTTTACTCTCGATATTTTTACTCTCGATATTTTTACTCTCGATATTTTTCAACACTCGATATTTTTACTCTCGATATTTTTACTCTCGATATTTTTCAACACTCGATATTTTTCAACACTCGATATTTTTACTCTCGATATTTTTCAACACTCGATATCTTTACTCTCGATATTTTTCAACACTCAATATTTTTACTCTCGATATTTTTCAACACTCGATATTTTTACTCTCGATATTTTTCAACACTCGATATTTTTACTCTCGATATTTTTCAACACTCGATATTTTTACTCTCGATATTTTTCAACACTCGATATTTTTCAACACTCGATATTTTTACTCTCGATATTTTTCAACACTCGATATTTTTCAACACTCGTTATTTTTCAACACTCATTATTTTCGATATTTTTCATCTCGCGTTATTTTTACTCTCGATATTTTTTAATCACGTTAATTTTCAACACTCGTTATTTTTACTAACGATATTTTTACTCTCGTTATTTTTACTCTCGATATTTTTCAAGTACTATTTGGTGATAGGTTAAAAAATGTATTTCAAATAATGAATTATGTTTTCTAAATTACATTTGTATATAATTCTACAGGACAAATTACACCAACAAATATGAAATTCATCATCATCACTTTCATTGTTTTCGCCGCTTTCTGTGCCGTGGATATTCAATGTCAGGAAGCATGGACCGAATGTTGTTTACCGCTTGGACCCTGTGAATGGCCTCTGCAGAACTATTGTGAGTATGAGCTGACATTCACGAGTTGTGGGGAGTGCAATGCTAAATATGGAGACTACTGTGGATATTGTAACGATTTTGGCCGCTAAGAAGGATTCTCAATTTTACAGACTATAAATTATAAGATTATAATTGGTGATGGTTGTGATACTGATAATAATAGGAACCAATGATTGTTTGAGAAATTATAACTGCTTCCAATAATAATATGTAACATACAATAGGCACCACTTTATACTATTATATTCTCGCTCTTTTATATCAATCCTATTCTATTCCTTATGCCGCGGCATAACTGGTCCTCTCTGTTGCAACAGCCAAGTGTGAGATCCAGCTTCACACTACAGCTGAGCAACATGTATGAGGCTCTTGCCTCTGAGGCGGCAGATCACTGTGAGGGCTATACTGCCTTCACAGAGGCAGTTAAGTTAGCAGCTGCAGAAACAGTTCCCGAAACAGGAAACGGGCCACCTGGACTGACAACAAAATTCAGAAGTGCCGAAATGACCTCTACAAGGCGCAGAAAGAGTCCCGTCTCAAACAGACTACAGCGGCCAAGAATGCAGTTAAGGCTGCATCTAGGTCCCCGAACAGGCAGTACTCTGTTAATTTACAGGAGCTAATAAACCAACAGGTTGATGCCATCAATGATGCTGACGACAGCAGGCAATCATCCCGGGCATGGAGATCGATCAACTTGCTTGCTGGTCGAAAAAGCCAACCAACCACCAAGGTTAAGGCTGAATCACCAGCCGATCGCCTCAATGGTTGGAAGGCCCACTTTGAAAAGCTCCTCAATAATGACAGGTTATTGCCTGATAACTTTATAGAAGTAAAAGTGTCTGAGTCTGTACTCCCAGATATTCCCATTGGTGATATCTCCTTTGCAGAAGTGAAGGCTGCTGCAAAGAGCATTAAGACCAATCGTGCCAGTGGAGTAGATGGTGTTCCCCCTGAGGTCTTTAAAATACCTGAGTGTTTAAAGCTCATCTATCCCATCATAGTAGACATGTACCGTACAACAAGAGTCCCACAAGAAATGAAAACAAATAAGTTGGTGCCAGTTCCCAAGAAGGGCAACCTAACACTCTATGGTTCTTTTCGGGGAATCTCATTGATCTCGATTGCTGCAAAGCTATACAATAGAATTCTATTAAATCGCATCAGGGATCCCATTGAGAGACTGCTCCGTGGAAATCGGAATGGGTTCCGTAAAGGTCGTGGGACCATGGAGCCCATTTTGGCACTTAGAAGGATAATTGAAGAGTTATCAAAAAAGAAAGACAGGCATCTGGCTGTTATCTTTGTTGACTTCTTCAAGGCCTTTGATTCAGTCTCTCGCTCACGTATGTTCAGCATACTTTCATTATATGGGATTCCTGATGAAATTATTGCAGCAATCAGATCAGTATACGATGGTTCGACAACATTTGTGTCTACTGTTGACGGTAACACAGAACCATTTGAAGTGTTATTGGGCGTCCTCCAGGGAGACACACTTGCACCATTCCTGTTCATAATTGTTGTTGACTATGTTCTACGAATGTCCTTAGATCATCATAATGATGATGGGGTGATGATAACTCCACCTACTGGCTCCAGAAGTCGAGGAAATCCTGCCAAGTACCTAACTGATCCAAACTTTGCTGATGACTTAGGAGTACTCTCAGCATCACTAGAGGGAGCCCAACGGCTCCTCAGCTCATTAGAACATGCTGCTGTTGGTCTTTTTATTAACTCCAGAAAGACCAACATTTTGACAGTTAACTTTGGAAGTCCTGAGCAAGTCAGATCGGATGAGCATAAGCTCAAAAGATGGTATGCTTGAGCATGTGGATGACTTCTGTTACCTGTGATCATGGATCCGGAAGTCAGGTGAGGACCTTCGAATACGTAAGGGAAAGGCATGGGCAGCCTTGAATAGGCTTTCCAGGATTTGGAAGTCACCGAGAATTAATCGGAAACTTAAGGTCCGGTTATTTAGAGCAGCAGTAGTTCCAGTACTCCTCTATGGGAGTCCATGCTGGGCTTTAACTGCTGAGGACACCAAATCTCTGGATGGCACATTCACAAGAATGCTACCCCGGGTTCATTGTGTCAAGTTTAATGCACACATCTCCAACCAGACACTATATAACATTGGAGGTGTCTCATTGGTTCCCCCAAGCTTGACACTAGAACAAAATCGCCTCCACTTTGCAGGACATTGCTTTCGCCGTGAGGACCAGCCAGTGCATAATCTTGTACTTTGGCAGCCTCATGGAGTGAATAAGCATGGTGGACAGACCATGACTTTCTTGAGACGCATCTTAAAGGACACTGGCCTTGAAGATGCGGATGATCTAGCTAATGTCATGGGTGATAGGGAGTTGTGGCGGTGCAATTTTGTCAATAAGCCGGCACAGCATTCTTAAAAATGCAGCTGCAATGCAGCATGCCGATCCTAGTAGTATTCCTACCCTTATCCATTTTCCTTAAGTAAACCTTGATATTTTTTCGCCCCATCCATGGACTTCTCAAATATTAATTTATAGCATGTCTCCAATTTGTATAATCCGAAATACCTTTTAAGGCCTTCTTTTAAAATTTCGATCAGTGATTTATTGTTTTTCTGAATGGATTTTAATAATTTATATTGCATTAGATGCCCATATTTTTAGCTTTATACATTAATGCAAAATTTAGTATCCTTTATATGAAGGCATATTTAATTGATATTCAGATGTTACTGTGCCCATAGAGGATAGTGTCGCTATGTGAAACTAAATTATCACTACTATGTGAAAAGAGACACTGTGAATCTAGCCCCAACCCCAATACCATCCCAGGATAGCTCTATACAGGTAAGAGCTCTCTCTGTACAAGACTAATGCGGTTACACGTCGCCCCTTCTCCAGTGATCACCGCCTTATTGTGGCCAAGGTAAGACTTAGTCTGCGTGCTAGCAGAACAACGAAATCTTCCTTGCCGTGGCATAACTGGTCCTCTCTGTTGCAACAGCCTAGTGTGAGATCCAGCTTCACACTACAGCTGAGAAACAGGTATGAGGTTCTTGCCTTCACAGAAACAGTTATGTTAGCAGCTGCAGAAACAGTTCCTGTATTCCCTCGAAACAGGAAAAAGGCCCCCTGGACTGATCACAAAATTAGGAAGTGCCGAAATTACCTATATAAGGAACGCCTATAACCTATAGCAACCTAGAGCCAACCTAGAGCAACCTATAACAGAAAGAGTCCTGACTCAAACAGACTACAGCAGCCAAGAATGCAGTTAAGGCTGCACCTAGGTCCCTGAACAGGCAGTACTCTTTTAATCTACAGGGGATTATAAACCAACAGGTTGATGCCATCAATGATGCCGATGACAGCAGGCAATCATCCAAGGCATGGAAATCGATCAACTTGTTTACTGGTCAACCACCAACCACCAAGGTTAAGGCAGAATCACCAGCCAAACGCCTCAATGGTTGGAAGGCCCACTTTGAAAAGCTCCTCAATAATGGCATGGTATTGGCTGATAACTTTATAGAAGTAAAAGTGGCTGAGTCTGTACTCCCAGATATTCCCATTGGTGATATTTTCTTTGCTGAAATGAAGGCTGCTGCAAAGAGCATTAAGACCAATCAATTATAAATTAATTGTTGTGGGGTGGGTGATGGCGAATAAATATATGTTATAGTACATTATGATAATGCTCTCAATAGCGAAAAATATCAACCGCCCCTATTGGGGCTCGAACCCGGTACCTAGGTTTCAAACTTCCGGATATCATCAGCCGAGTTTGTGTCCTAGTGAGTAAATGAGAAAACATTATTTTATTTTATTGTATTCAATTTAATTGCTCAATATAGTATAAATAGTATAGTATATTATAAGTATATAAGTATTATTAGTATAGTATATATAATAATAATGTGCATTACATATAATTATAATTTTACCTCTCCAGTTAATATATTTTAT
Source organism: Nemertoderma westbladi (assembly GCA_032718475.1). Taxonomy (NCBI): domain Eukaryota; kingdom Metazoa; phylum Xenacoelomorpha; order Nemertodermatida; family Nemertodermatidae; genus Nemertoderma; species Nemertoderma westbladi. Next base: position 38,825 of record JAUCBJ010007756.1, read on the forward strand.
TAAATACTAAACTCAGAGTCATTTTAGCTCAGCTATCTCAGTTATCTGTCTACGTTTTAGAATAAAGTTTTAGCATCAATCACAACAAGTTTATCAATAAAAAACACTCCATTAATAAAAGGCTTGTTTAATCTATGAGTACAACCCTTACCAATACCTTGTGTGGTTTAATTTATTGACATGTGTGTTGTTTAATAGTGGCCTATTTAGTGACTGATTAGTTCTTTTTTTTAACAGTATTATCTTTAGTATTTTTTAACATTACTTTTTTTAACGACTGCCTTCTTTGATATAAATTAATTCTGTATATTACATCCATAAAATCCATAAAATATTTGATAAGTCCAATAGTATACTGCCTACCGAATCCTAGTAACGAAAATACCTTACTGTAGAATCCAGTAGTGTACACGGGTTCGTACAGTATCTGACAAGAAATTCCAGTCCAGGGTGTCTAAATAAACAGATACCAAGTACACAAACTACTACTGGCGAGGAACGAAGCCTGATATCTCTTCTAATACTTGGGTGAATCAATTGCCCGGGCTAACTAGACAAACAGGATGCCCAGCCTCTAACCAGTGAGGCAGATGTACAGTCTACAGATACAGACCAGACTCACGGGAAAACAATCCCTGCGTAGCGAATCCTAACTACCACTAATGGACCTAAATGCTGTAAACTTGCCGCGGTGTGATTTATATGGTTATAATACGAGCTAGCGGGTCAACCAACACTAGCGAAAGAAACAATACTGCCGACAGGAAAGGCAGTCAAAAGGGTGCCTGATCAAACAAATACCAAATATCTCCAAAAATAATAATAACCTATCTGTAAACTTAGTAAATCTCAAGACGCATTAAATAATTTTGGTGTACCGCTGTTAGACTATGTTTTGGAGATTTTAACAAAATAACAATACCAGGCACTAGCTACTTGAATAAGCTAGTCGCACGCTGTAGGCGCAATACTTACAAACTGACGTCAAAAGGGCTCTCTCCTCCTATATTCACAACTCAGTCGGGCAATTACGGTGTTAGTAACTACGCCCGCGATCGGCACTGATACCAGATTCTGATTGTGAGATAAGGAAATAGGGTGTTAATTTACTACCGTACGTCTAGCTGATCTGGTATGTAATTGATTCTAGAATTTTGTTACCGCGGTGGTCTGCAGTAAATACCTATCAGCACGTGGCAAGGGCGCGGTAGATTGTTAGTAAACCTCCCTTAGCCAAAATGCGTGCCGGTAGCAGAAAGCTGCCTCTTGCCTGAACAAATACTTTGGACTCAAACAGGACAGTCAAGCTGCTAGGCCTACAGAGCTAACCGGTACTGTACTGCTAGTACAGCAAATCACCAAATTATAAAATTATAGAGCGTGCTATTTGCACCTAGTGTACTTGCGCGTACTGACAAACAGCATCAGCTCGCACCTGTAAGAGATAGGTTGACCGGGGTTTTCCAGACAGAATCTGAGATATTTGGTCCTAAATTTTACGGCATCCCAGGACGGCGTCGCGCTTCACCCTGATCTAAGGAACTTACGGCGGGTAAAGCCGTCGAACAAAGTCTTACCTCCTCTGGTATGGGTGTAATCAGGCAATCGGATCATGCTTACAAATAGGCATGGGCGAAGATAGTGCGGGCTCCTTTATGCGTCGTGGATATCCCTTCCCTTTGCGTTGCTGTGGCCTAAAGTTTAGGCAGCCATTCCTCAAAGCGTTTGGCTGTTCAAGATAGATTGGCTAAAAACTACATGTTCTGAGTTTGCAGTATATTTTGAATGTAAATGACAAAGATTTATCGAGTTTGACTAAACTTTACAAATTAACAAAGAAAACAAGTTAACTAAGTGAGTTAGAAAAACTAGTTGAAGTAAGTGATAACCAAAGGTCAAATGGCACCTTATATAGGAACTCCTAAGCATGGAATCCAATAGAACATTCTACATTCTATGAGCTCGCATTGGACCAATAAATTATCAAACGCCATACGATTGGCCCAACTAATCCATCCATGTGTTGTACGCACTCCATTGGCTTATCTGACTTAACGAAACGGAAAATAAATAGCACAAAGTATAAATTTTACGGACCCAGATTCGATCTCTTGACCTACCTAGGATGTAACCTGCGCCTTAACCTACTGGACCACTGCACCAGTAGCAACCCATGCCAAATTATAACTAAAGTAGGTAATATGCAAATTGTAACAAACTATAAAACAAGGCAAATGCGTTGGAATTTTGAAAGTTTTTACGTAGTACCAATTACAAATAGCTACCTAGTAGTGAAATAATCCCACACTGCTCAATGAAAACAGTAAGTAAGACTGTTTTCACCAATCGAAATATAAAATAATAACTAAAATATATCTAATCTAGGGTAGGGCCTAAAATATAAAATAATCACTGCTTGGGTCTCATTGCATATAAGATATTACAAATATTACATAAATATAAAACTTTCATACATACATACATACAAAATACGGATTTACTATCTAATATTATCAAGGCTTGGTGCATAAAATATAAAAACTTCCATCGGTTATCCAAATATAAACAAATTAAGGCAAATAATTTTAAAATGTACATAATAATAATACATAATACATAATAAATTTACTAAATTAAATCAGTCCAAATATAAATGAAACATAATGATCTAAATTAATTCACAAAATGTACTCCTGACGATCTTAAAGTTTGTCCAGCTGGTCTCTGGACATCGTCTCTTGAGTGCTAATGCTAATGGTAGGCTTGCAAGCCTTCCTATCTCCACAACCTCGCTCTTCAATGTTATGTCGAGCGAGCTTGACTTCGTCCTTTAATACGATTGAGGGGTGGCTGAGGTCGACCTGGGCTCGGGCTCCTGCGTCGAATTGTCTGCGGTTCTAGAACGCTGGGAAATGGAACTGGCGTCTCCCACATCCATCGGGCGCGATCAACTTCCTTGAAGTCGGTAATATGTGTAGGCACATTGCGTATGATTTTCTGAACGCAACTCCGCAGCCTCTAACACATCGCCAAATGTTACCGATACGAGGAAATCCAGGTTCGATATAATCTCCGGATGCTCCACTATAGGGATCTCGTAGGTTGTGTCCTCTCTAATCGGTATGCTAATAGGAAAGTTGGTTGTCCTCGCTACCGGCACTACCATTTGAGTAGAGTGGGGTTGAGGTTCTCGCGTCATCTCAACATGAGGTATCTGTAGTCTTTGCGACAAACGTTGAGTGAAGGTAATGCTATCAAAGAGTTCAGGTGTCATCTCCTTGGGTTCGGTTTGTTTGTGGGAGATCCAATAGAATGGTAGGCTTGCGAGCCTTCTGCCAAACTCCTCGATCTCGCCTTTCTCGTATGCCTTGTATGCTCTATATAGGCTAAGAGCTTCTCTCTTCTCCTGTGTTGACTTGTTGGACTCGTCTATTATCATACTGTAGACGTCCGGTTCGACTAGTTTGGGTTTGTAAATCACGATCTCGCCCGCATTCGGTCCGCTTATTTTGAACGAGTGATACGGATTTGTCAAAGGGTATCCACCTTCCTGATAACGCAGACTCGGGTGGTTTGGGCATCGCGCTAATATCCACTCGGGGTTCTCTGGCTTCAAGCACATAGGGATCGTGTTGTCTTGCGCATGCATGCATCCTCTACATTTATAGAAGAGTTTATAAGAGTTTGTCGGCTTATGGCTCAACTTTGCTCTAAACCCCACCCATTGGCCTAAGATTTAGGGTTCCGCATGATTTCGCACTGGCTCCTAATCCAAAAAATGTGCCGATAAAACGATTTTGGGCAAACTAGCCGTGAGTCTAAATACTCCTTTTTAATCCTAAACTACTTCCCCAAAATATAAAGCAGTCGAGAATTAGTCAGAGTAAAAATAAAATAATAGACACGACTATCGGAACAAGGCCAATTTTATTTTTCAAAAAATATCGGAAGGCTCGCAAGCGTTCCATCCACTCTTGTCCCCCCCTAATTTTGGTCTCATCCGACCATATCCTAGAATCCGTCCACTGGAGAATCGTTTTTCTTAAAAACTCGAAATCCAAATGGATTATCTAAAATTTTTGAAAAATTGTCTCACTTGTGGGTTCCATGTGGAATTCCATTCCTTCTGTACACACAAACCCGCTCCTATGTGATACATAAGGGTACCACCCTCTATGTTCACATATAAACACAATGGAATTCCCAGCTGTCTTTATCCTACAGTGTACAGGAATAGGGTAGGACTATGTGGTGACCATCAAGGGTCCCACATCACTACTTACGAGGTTTAGGTGGAGATTTATAATCTCCTGTCTCGTTTCTAGTCTCATCAAGGAGTATGAGACGTTGTACGGGTCTGTCTACAGTACATCCGTCAATTGTCCGTAGAGTCACTGTCCGTATTACACCACCTGATGTCGGGTGTGTGGTCAAAATGACTCCAGTCAACCAAAACCGTCTTTTCAAGTTTGTCTCTGCCAATAATACGTGGTCACCACGCTTCAGACACCAGGTAGTAAGATACCAGGTGGTCCTGGTTGAAATAGAGGGCATATAGTATTTCTGCCATATTTCCCAAAACTTATTGGCTAATAACTGAGTGATTTTCCAAGCTTTATTGTCGTAACTGTCACTGTCCATGGGTACAGAAGTGGGCAACAGTGTTGTCGGCACCTGCATAAGCAGGTGCGCTGGTGTCGTTTTGATGGAGCCAATCAATCTCTCCCAAACTCCGCCTCTCCATGGACTGTCTGAAGGGTTGAAGTTCCAGATGATCTTATGAGGATGTAGTTCGTCGGAGATTTGATTATGGTCCAACTTCTTTAAGGCTCTGGAAATTTCGTTCCTCGCACCCACAAAGTTGGTCCCTTGGTCGCAGTGTATGGATTTGACCAATCCACGTCTAGCGATAAATCGCCATAAAGCTAGGATAAAAGCATTGGTGGTTAGATCTGTTACGCGTTCAATATGAACTACTCTACTGGCCATGCAGGTAAAGATCAGTCCCCAACGTTTCACCTGTATGCGTCCATGTTTTGCGTTTATAGGTCCAAAACAGTCAATCCCCATCTCGGTAAATGGGGGTCTAAATGCCTGTAATCTAGCAAATGGTAGTTCACTCATTTCTTGGCGTCCTATCCTCGCTCGCGTGTACCTTCTTTTCTTATAGATAATACAGTTGCGCATTACTGAACTCAATGCCTTACTAGGTCTAATCAATACAAACCTCGAGAGTAAGTATGATAAACAGTGATGTCTACCTACGTGTTTGAGTTGTACATGTGCGTCCATGTATCATGGTGTGCTGTAACTCATGGTGTTGCGGTATGATGATAGGATACCTAAAGTCAATAGCAAAGTCAATGTTTTGGAGTCTGGACTTGTGACAAAGTAAGCCCTTGTATATTATTGGACTCCAACTCAGTATCGGTGAAGACTTTATTTGTTCATCTTGATTGATCACTGTGAAATCTCATGCAAAATATCACAATTGATAATGTTTAATAATATCAATTTCGCAGCTATCAACTTCGGCCAAGGTTAGTCTTCGTGGAAAGTCACGTTTGCCTTTGGCATATTGTCTCAAACGTTTGAGCCATGCCAATTTACGGCAATGATCATTCCCATCCATCCATGATCGTGTCAAATTGACTATCCGGTCGACGTAAGTGTTGGTGATGTCATCAGGTAAGGTATAGGTAGGGTGTGGATACTTGTTTGGACTTGGTAGGCCCGCGGGCCTTCCGGTGTGTGTCTCCCTTTGTGCAATGGGTTTGTCCGAGTCCTCAAGTACCTTGGTATCCATTGTCTTACCTTTACTGTCAGCACTCAATGGGTTGACCTGTAGTATTGGTTTCAACTCTACGGGATCAGCGTGTTTCTGTGAACTTGTAAGTCTCCCAACCTTAGTCTCACGTTTAGCCGTAGGCTGTAAGTCGGGTATTTTCCTTGAGCGTAGTGTGATACCTGTATTTACATTTTGATGGGCACGACCCATATTTGTAATACCTGTAACCACACCATTGTCATGTTGACTTAAGGAAGTCAAAGTAGGTAAGTTGGTAATACCTAGTTGGTTAATACTAGTCCGCTCCAATGGGGTAATTGCAGTGTTATAGTACATGTCATTACATTCTGGTAGAATGTCTGGTGAATGGTCTGGTAGACAATCTGGTGAGACGTCTGGCAAACAGTCTGGTGAGATGTTTGGTGAAACACATCGCGGAACATCCGGCGAAATGTTCTGTCATATGTCTGGTAGAAAGTCTGGCTTAACATCTGGCAGAATGTCTGGTCTAAAGTATGGTTGACAGACTGGCGAGATGTCTGGTGGATAGTCTGGTTGACACTCGACGAGATGTCTGGTCGAAAGTCTGGGGATAAATCCAGCGAAATGTCTGGTGTAAAATCTGGTGAGATGTCTGGTAGACAATTGGTCGAAAGATCCAGATAGCAGTCTGGCGAAGAATCCAGAGAATAATCTGGTGGACAGTCTGGTGAACAAACTGGTGAAACGTCTGGTGAACAATCTGGTGAAACTTCTGGTGAAATCCCCTGTGGAACATCTGGCAAAAGATTCGTTGGAATGTCTGGTAGAATGTCTGGTGAGATGTCTGGTGTAATGTCTGGTGGAGGGTCCAGGTTGTTAGATTTAATTCGTTCTTGTTTCCCTTTGACCTTGGCACTGGTCTTTGCTTTCGACTTGACTACAGTGTCGATTTTTATCTTGGCACCTTCCGGTATGGTGTTCGATGTTGCGTCGAATAACAGTGGCCATTCATCCGATGGTCGTTGTAGGAAGTCGGGTCCTTTAAACCAGTAGGACTTATTGTCCGGTTTACAAAAGTCTATAATTAACATTCCCCGTGATGCGATATCAGCCGGGTTCAATTTCCCTGGGCAGTGACGCCAGTCCTGTTTGAGCGACCTGTCTATTATTTCAGCCCATCTGTTGGCCACGAAAGTATTGAACTGAAACGTCTTGTTGTTGATTTACCAAAGCACCAATGTTGCGTCGGTCCAGTACATGACTTTCAAGTTGGCCTCCAGCTCGCGTTGGACTAGATTGACAATGTCGGTAGATATCATCCCGGCTTGAAGCTCTCCCTGAGGCCCTGTCATATACTTCAGAGGCATTGTCTTAGCCTTTGAGGTGATGATAGATACCTCGTAACTGTCCGATGTCACTTTTCCACGTAGGTATAAAGTAACCCCCAGCCCGTCCTTACTAGCGTCACTGAAACTATGAAGTTCCAGATCTGCAGGAAAGGTGGCCTGTAAGTGAAAGTATACCCTCGGGATGGTATAGTCATGTAGGAGCGTCAGTTGTGCCTCCCAGTCCCTCCATTGCTTGGCTAGCTTTTTCGGGATGGGACCATCCCATTCCAGTCCAGCCTGCCAAATGTTGCGGAGTATGATCCTTGCGTGTAGGATCACTGGACTGATAAAGCACAGCGGGTCATACAAATGACTCATGGTCGATAAGCAGGTCTTCTTGGTGAGAGGTTTCGTCTGGTTGTTGGTTCTTATGCGCACCCTAAAGTTGTCGTGGTTCGGGTCCCAACTGAGTCCTAGGACTTTGGTTGTAGGCAGAGGTTCTAGGTCTAAATCTAGGTCACCCCCGCTACGGTCAGTAGGGTCAAATGAATTCACTAATTCGGAGTTATTGGAGGCGAATTTGTTAAAGTGAAAACCGACCTTCTCGAGACAGTCCTGGAGTTGGTGTGCCACAGTTGTAGCGCGCTCCAGAATGTCGCAGCTCTTGAGGCCGTCATCCACGTAGAAATCCCGCTCCACTATCCGAACCACGTCTGGGTCTAACTTGTCGCATCGGTCTAAGGCTATCTGCTTTAGGGCATACACGGTGCAGTTGGGCCCCGAAAACCCTTACTGCATTTGGTAAGTTTCTGGCGGAAGGTTTAAATTTCTATCTGGGTACCAAAGAAACCTCAAACTGTCCCTGTCCCGCTCCAAAGCCTTAACCTGGTGAAACACGGCCTCTACTTCATAGGTGAAGACCACCTTGCGTTGTCTGAAATGCATCAGGACTCCCATGAGGTAATTGTTCATATTTGGCCCAACCATCAATTCGCTGTTTATGGACATCCCCTGGTAAACAGCGGCGCAGTCATTGACGACACGTACCTTACCAGGTTTGTCTGGATGCCGTACAAAATGATGTGGCAGGTAATATGTTTGGTTCGTTTTACCTCAGGGTTGGTCATCCTGATCGGGATCGCGTATCCTTTTTGAAGATATGTCTGAAGCTGCGCGTTGTATTGTATATGGGCCGTCTCATCACGCAACAACTGCTGCCGTATCGACTTATGTCATTTCAAGGCAAGCGGGTAGTTGTTGATGAGCTTAGGTTGTCCATGGCTCCACAACATCCCAACTTCGTAGCGGCCATTCGCAGTCTGGCGGATGGTATCCTTCATAATCTTTAAAGACCGTTTTTCCTGTTCTGACATAGCGGTCTCGTAACTACCTGGTTCTGCTGAGTCCTGTTCCAACCACGTAATGGTTTTCTCAATCAACAGTCTGTCAAGCACTGCTTGCACTGCGCCATGGTCCTCGTCTACGTCGTCGTCTGCTGTAGTGGCTAGCGTCAATATGGCTGCTAGGCTCGCAAGCCTTCCAGTGTCACTAGTCAGCATCGAAACGTTGTGAGGCAGTTCGATGACCTTTGGATCTCTCAGTAGGCTCGCAAGCCTTCCAAGATCCTCATTCATTGAGACATCCACGGCATCAACCCCCTTGGTCTTCGGTAGTCGATACGACCTGTTCTGCTGCAAGTAGCTGTAAGGTAGAGGTCTGTGTGGTCTCGTCCAAGTTAGTTACGTCGATGTCTGTAGCAACGTAAGTCTGTTATGGTACTGACTGTACAGTAGGACCACAGGAATGTGAGGGAGAATTGGCTAATGTAGTAGAACATCGTCCTCCTGGTCACTTACCTCTAGTGAATGTACAGGCGCTCTTGTATACTAACCTATGGGAGTTCTACAAGTGTAAGGGTTGCCCACCGTTATCACAGATGGGCGTGTCTCCCATACTTGATGCAAGTTGAACTGGTCTGTCCTAATCATCATCATGATTGAGCGATAGTTAACTGGACATTCCGGTATTCCAAGATGTCGGAAATACTTACGATCTTCCGGAGATTGTTCTGGCACAGGACCAAGTAAATTTCTTACCGGAAGTAATGAGCATTCCTCTCTACTATGCTCCGCTTTGGAAAGAAGAGTATCCAGGGCTTGACCCTCGTAATGGGTATCGCCCTCTTACCATGCATGCTGCTTTCAGTATACTGAGCAGTCTTAACTGGGCTCATGTCAGTGACTACGTTGGCTACCTGTTCATCAACATAACTATGTGAAGATGCAGAGTCCAAGATAGCATATATACACTTGCTCCCTCAGGTTCCGGTGATCTTGATGGGAATCATGTTAAACCCTTTCAGCTGATTCTGTGTAAGGAGAGTTATCAATGGCTGTTCTTCCTCCCCCGCATGCACATAAAAGGTTTCGTCCTCCGAGTCGTCTTTGTCTGACGATCCTGATTGGTCTACGTAGTCCATGTAGAGGATACGGACTTCTTGCAGCGCGCTCTTTGTAAAGTGCGTCGCATTTCACCGCTTTCTCGGGATATTCGCGTTGAAAATGCTTAGTCGGAGTATGACTAGTGTGGAGCAACGCATCATGGTTGCATCCTCACAGAGGACAAGTGTCGTCACTTGGACAGTCCTTCCAGACATGCCCAGGCATGGTACATCTCCAACAGGAATCCAACGGATGGATCTAGATCCTTAAAGGTGAGACATCCGCGTAACTTGTATCCGCTGTATCGTCCACCATTCCGTTCGCAGAACTGACATCCCGTGAAATCTGCGGACAGCTGCTGTCGAGACTGTTGGACTGCCAATGGGTGTCAGTACCTTGGAGGTATCCATCGGTGTAGCGTAAGTCACGGCCTTCGCATTTGTCGGAAGCTGTTTGGTCCGATTCGGTGCCGCTATGTGATGGTCAGAGTAGTTCGACCGTGTCTCTACTACGGCCTCCCGTGAGATCAATTGGTAGACATCCGTTAGTTTCAATAGTCCGCTGGCCTCTTCGCGCTGGTTACTGCGGTACTGCGGCTACATTTGTTTTGGTTCGGCATCCACTGTTCTTCGTTGTTCGGTGGGCTCGCAAGCCTTCCACGAAGTCGCAGGTCTTGATAAACGCAGTTCAAATCTGTTAGTTTCAATAGTCCGCCGGCCTCTTCACTTCCGGATCCATGATCCCAGGTAACAGAAGTCGTCCACATGCTCAAGCATACCATCCTTTGAGCTTATGCTCATCTGATCAGAGACTTGCTGAGGACTTTCAAAGTTAACTGTCAGAATTTTGGTCTTTCTGGAGTTAATAAAAAGACCAACACTAGAAGCAGCATGTTCTAATGAGCTGAGGAGCCGTTGGGCTCCCTCTAATGATTCTGATAGTACTCCTAGTTCCACCTACTGGCTCCAGAAGTCGAGGAAATCCTGCCAAGTACCTAACTGATCTAGATTTGCTGATGACTTAGGAGTACTATCAGAATCATTAGAGGGAGCCCAACGGCTCCTCAGCTCATTAGAACATGCTGCTTCTAGTGTTGGTCTTTTTATTAACTCCAGAAAGACCAAAATTCTGACAGTTAACTTTGAAAGTCCTCAGCAAGTCTCTGATCGGATGAGCATAAGCTCAAAGGATGGTATGCTTGAGCATGTGGACAACTTCTGTTACATGGGATCATGGATCCGGCAGTCAGGTGAGGACCTTCGAATACGCAAGGGAAAGGCATGGGCAGCCTTGAATAGGCTTTCCAGGATTTGGAAGTCACCGAGAATTAATCGGAAACTTAAGGTCCGATTATTTAGAGCAGCAGTAGTTCCAGTACTCCTCTACGGGAGTCCATGCTGGGCTCTAACTGCTGAGGACACCAAATCTCTGGATGGCACATTCACAAGAATGCTACGCCGGGTTCATTGTGTCAAGTACAATGCACACATCTCCAACCAGACACTATATAACATTGGAGGTGTCTCATTGGTTCCCCCAAGCTTGACACTAGAACAAAATCGCCTCCGCTTTGCAGGACATTGCTTTCGCCGTGAGGACCAGCCAGTGCATAATCTTGTACTTTGGCAGCCTCATGGAGTGAATAAGCATGGTGGACAGCCCATGACTTTCTTGAGACGCATCTTAAAGGACACTGGCCTTAAAGATGCGGATGATCTAGCAAATGTCATGGGTGATAGGGAGTTGTGGCGGTGTAATTTTGTTGACAAGCCGGCACAGCATTCTTAAAAATGCAGCTGCAATGCAGCATGCCGATCATAGTAGTAGGCCTCTTCACGCTGGTTCTGTGGATACTGCGGTACTGCGGCCACGTTTGTTTTGGTTCGGCATCCACTGTTCTTCGTTGTTTGGTAGGCTCGCAAGCCTTCCACGAAGTCGCAGGTCTTGATAAACGCAGTTCAAATCTGTGGGTACTGTACAGGGCCACGGTTCTTTGTTGTTCGGTAGGCTCGCAGGCCTTCCACGAAGTCATAGGTCTCGATAAACATTGAGTGAGTGGTCTAGTAAATAAATCGGAGTTAGGAAGTACTGTTGGTCTATAAATAACAGGGTTCACGCAGCACGTGACAGGTTTAACTGCAACCGGTTTACTCACCTGTTTCACTGTCATAAATACAGGTTCGTCTCTCTCTATAAGTAAACTAAGGCTTACAATGGGTGGACTGCTTACCTTACCCGCTAGAATCGGCAATGAAGTTGCTCGTGACTGCGGTACTGATTCCAGAATAACAAACCTGTTATTTTGAGTTGCACACATAGGTGATATTTCTTTCGGCTTCGCAACTATGATCGGTTTTACTGGAGTCGTGGGTTTGAGCATAGGAATAACTTGGGGAAAACGTTGGCAATAATCCTCGACGAATTCCTCTCCCCGCTCGATCGTTCCTACACTTCCTTCCTTTATTCGTTTCTGGATTTCGCCATATCGAGTCTCCCTGCGATCCAGTGCAGACAAGTCATATCCAGCTCGAGACCTTATAGATCTATCTCTCGCGTCATTCGACCACCTGTTGTTGTGCCGCTAACTCCGCTTCCTGTATAGCTAAACGAGCTTTTATTTGTCGCGCCTCCAACTCGGCAGGAGTGTCGGATGCCACTTTCTTCCGTGCTAACTCGGCTGCATTTGCCGCCGCAACTCGTGCTAACTCATCAGCTGCTGCCTGTCATGCTAACTCGTCAGCTGCTGCCGCTACAGCCGCTTCTCCACCTCCAGTCTCCTGGCTCCTCCAGTCTCCGCATCTCTGATGCTTCAAATTCGGCTTGGGCCTGGAGTTGAGCGATTTGTGTTACGTCTTCCCTACGTTGTTTCTCTCCTTCTACAGCAATTTGTGCCATCTGCCATTGAGCTTCTTCCTCGGTGACTTGTCGTCGGCGTGCGACCTCCTGTTGTTGTTGAGTAATCACTGACGCTGTCCGACTAACGTCTCTCCGTTCACTAATGAACGATCTATCCAGTTGTGGAATTTGGTAGGCTCGCAAGACTTCCGTAGTTAGAACTTCCGTCGTTCCTCTCGGTACAACTTCTGGTTCTTCGATTGGTACGCCGCATCTACGGAGAAAATTGGTAAGTGTCTCTAACCTCCCGTCCAGGCAGATAGATTCAAGATAGATACGCTAAAAACTACATGTTCTGAGTTTGCAGTATATTTTTAACATAAATGACAAAGATTTATCGAGTTTGACTAAACATTACAAATTAACAAAGAAGACAAGTTAACTAAGTGAGTTAGAAATACTAGTTGAAGTAAGTGATAACTGAAGGGCAAATGGCACCTTACATAGGAAATCCTAAGCATGGAACCCACTAGAACATTCTACCACATTCTATGAACTCGCATTGGACCAATAAATTATCAAAAACCCTATGATTGGCCCAACTAATCCGTCCATGTGTTGTATGCACTCCATTGGCCTTTCTGACTTAATGAAATGGAAAATAAATAGCACAAAATATAAATTTTACTGACCCAGATTCGAACTCTTGACCTACCTAGGATGTAACCTGCGCCTTAACCTACTGGACCACTGCGCCAGTAGCAACCTATGCCAAATTATAACTAGAGTAGGTAATATGCAAATTGTAACAAACTATAAAACAAGGCAAATGCGTTGGACTTTTGAAAGTTTTTACGTAGTACCAATTACAAAGTGGAATAATCCCACAATATTACATATCTAAAATTTGTCGCATGTACAATATGTTAAAATATAATTAATTAAGTAAATATATTTCAAAAGCACAGTAGGACGGGAATACATTAATAAAGTTAATATTCAATATATTTTATTTTATCCACAAACGAACAAGTAATACATATTAGATCAACATTCGCACCCCGGCACCATAGATGAGGATGATATTTCTTGGTGATGATGGATGTTTTGT
>JAUCBJ010007757.1:0-35000 GCA_032718475.1 Nemertoderma westbladi
TGACTGTATATATATTCCCCTCGCCCGCAAGGTACCTTTACAGGTGTTTTAACGGACATAAAAATCATTCTGCTATATACGTGTTTTGGCGGACATGGTAAGGCAAAAAACCTGTAATGCACCAACTACCTTTCACAGCTTAGCCGTGATGATTCATATTACGACATCTAACAGCTGGTTGCTGACATGGAAACAGCCATTGGACGCACGGTTCTTTGTTTGGCTTGAGCCAATCGGAGCGATTTTTCCTGTCGACGTGTAGCTTTTCAGTCGATCATAAGGAGAGTGTTCAGTCTTACTGTTTTTACTTGATACTTTGTTGTTATTGCTGTCTAAGCCAGAAACACCGGCCTTTTGGTAAGAACTATAGTAAACTGCTTGAATTATCGAAAGTATAAACTGTTACCTAATGAAACTCATCTAATCTCACTAATTAACATACTCACTTAATTTAATTGCATTAATCATATTGTTTGTACTGTTATTTTACCGTCAGTTATTAATTGTACCTATTTGTTGATGGAAATATTGCTCTTTGGATAATACGGATAAATCACCCAAATTCCCAATTTTCTTGATACACTACAGGTTAGAGAGACCGGTTATACATAACAATTGCGATTTATATTAATGTGGTGTGTATTGAATCCAATGTTATTTAGCAGACCCTACGTGAGTCAATTACTGCTCTCTTTATGTGTGATCAAATATACTGACTGTCGGCAGAATAGTGTGTACGATCGTGATTGGTAACAAAGTATTTCCTAAAGAATACGCTTTATACTTTAATCATAAGCAGTATCGTTGCGTTTTAGTATAAGTCTTAGTTCTGTTTAAATAGATAAAGCGCCACGTCCTAAAGGAACTGTTAATATTTCCCGAAAGCCAATAATATCTGTCAGAGATTAATTATTAACGATCTATTGAATAATACAGTAGGTATACACTGCAACCTTACACTGCAATAATAAAATTCAAGCATCCGAATTCAGTCTCCCGGGTGTAGATCCATCGGGTGAATGATCGCGCATGGGCTGACTTCGGCTAGTGTTTTGCGTATTAGCATAAATTATTGTCGTATGCTAAAGTGGTTTTAATTAACTAAAAGACATATAAATTTTGGCAGGTTAAACTGCTAAAGGTCTTCAAAAGCGCGAACAAAATCTATTCCCGTAAATTTTATTATTTAATGTTAAATAGACACAATTTTATTCCAGAACAAGTCTGGGGACTGGGATCCTTGATTCTAGGAATTTTGTCTTTTTAAGAGTATCGGTAAGTGCTACGATATCTTAATCGACTAGAATGTTAAAGGATCTGAAATTTGACAGATTTTATAAATATTAATAGTTAATATTTAGGATGGGCACCGGTTTATTCCAGAACTTGTCTGGGGACGTTAACCACTGATTTCAGAATTTTGTCTTTCAAGTATATCGGAGGGTGCCGCGATATCTTAATCGACTAGAATTGCAGATGGTCAAAGGGTTTAACAGATTTATTTTGCGTTATACGCTACTGTTAAAGGGACATCACGCTACTATATGTATTATTTAATATACAGTATGAGAGCAATATCGCACGAAGCAATGTCAGTGTGAAGAGGCAAGTCGTTTCCAAGGTCTACCCAGAGCTTGGTTTAGCCGAGACACGAGGATCTGAACTTTGCATTCCTAATACTCTGCCTACCAATAATACTTGAATATAGTAGTGGCTTTATTGTACTTTAATAAGTACGGACATTTCAACTTACTGTAGTTACGTATTCGTAATACAATACGGGCAGTAAGGAAAAGAAAAAGAATTATTTCTCGCCGTCGCATTAAATATATAATATAAGTAATTACGTAATGAATGCAAATATATATTGCACTAATCTACTAAATAATCGCTAAAATAATATTCTACTAAATAAAATTAAATAAAACGATTATAATAAAATTACATAATAATACATACATAAATATGAAATAATAAGACAAGTATAAAATATAGTCATACACCCACTCCAGCCGTTGTTAAATTGGGGAGTCCCTAGATGTTTGTTGGATTAGGGAGGTGGTCGTGGGAAGAGTATCTTGCCTCCCATAGTTTCTGGAAAGTTCTCTGTCTCTTTCCAGTAAACATAAGCGTCCCACCGGGCGATTGAGCTGCTGTGTCTCGAAGACAATTCCCGGTTTCTTGAAGTTACGTCGCATGACGACGAGTTCTACCGATCGCACCAAACCATCATCAGAGATGTGGGTCTCGATGATACGACCTGTCTGCCACCTCTTACGTGGAAGATCTACATCCACAATAAGAACCATGTCTCCAGCGCTGACGTTTTCTTGCTGCGCAAACCACTTAGTTCGAAGTTGTAGCGTGGGCAGATAATGTTTTTCGAAATGATCAGCGAAACGACGGGATAACAACTGCATGAGTTGCCAAGTTTGCCGGCAGTATTCGTCTCCGTCTGTGATTTCCGATTGTGGGAGCATGGCTACAGGTTTCTTCAGTAGGAAGTGCGCGGGTGTTAGCGCTTCCAGGGAATCGGGACTAGATGAGACTGGCATAAGCGGTCTCTCGTTGAGATAGGCGGCGATTTCCTCCATTAACGTCCGCAAAAGTTCGTCGGTGAGATACGCGCGGCAAGGCACTATAAAGTGAAATGCTGTCTTCACACTTCGTATTAATCTCTCCCAACTTCCTCCCCACGAAGGGGCGTCGGCGGCGTTGAAGGTCCAGCTAGACGCTGTTACTCGTAGCTGATCGTCCACCTGTCTTTGGTTCCAATCTTTGATGTAAGCTCTGATTTCATTGTTGGCACCAATGAAGTTAGTTCCCTTATCAGATCTCATCGTGTTACTAGTGCCAAAGCGAGCGATCTGTCGTCGTAAGCTTAATAGGAAGCTGTTGGTAGATAAATCGTTCACCATATCGAGATGGATGGCTCTACAAGTCATACAAACAAAGATTACACACCATCTCTTGACTATAGTCCTAGCACGATATACTTCAATAGGGCCAAATAAATCCACACCGGTATTAGTAATGGGTGGTTCATAAAAGCTTACTCGTTCCCTAGGTAATTCTGCCTCTCGCTGTGTTAAAGGCCTACTGAATGCTTTCCTACAGGGTATACAGTTCCTAAGAACTTGGTTCAGAGCTCTACGGGGTTTATAAAAATAATAGCGAGTTCGAATTTCGCTAAGAACTCGTTCTCTACCAGCATGATAAAGTTTGCTGTGAACATCTACAATCATCTTGACTTGTATTTCAAAATTTCTAATGAGTATGGGGAACTTAGTGTCAAAGGATAATGGTGCATTCGTTAACCTTCCTCCAACACGTATCAACCCATCTATCATTGTGCTAGAGAAACGATCCCTTAAGCGCATCTGTGGATTTCTCAACAACAGGAAATACTTATCGGAATCTTCATAGCATTGCAGGAGTCTCAGCATCTGCTTGTTGGTTTCTTCATGCTCCTGATAACTGATCTTCTCCTTCAGAAACCTGTTGGGTATCTTATATTTGGGAAGATCTTTAATAACATGGACCTGCACTGATGTCATTGGAGCGGTATCACCTTTGGCCTTTATCCCGGAGTAGTGGTGGTGAAAACATCTCTTTAAATATGTAACGGCCTTACAGAGCCGATTCCAGGAACTGTAGTGATGTATCGCTCTCTGCAGAAGAGGTGAGAGTCCTTGCGCGACGTCTGGTATTCCAGATTTCCAATCCTTCTCACGGATTTCCACAACGAGTTTATTTGTGGCTGTGGGTTTCTGATCCAAAGCGTCGTCTCCGGAAGTATGTAGTACAGACAGATCTACCATGGGTTTGAATAACTTCGATTTACTCGCCCGAGTTTTAGGTTTGACTTTCTCCGCTCCCTTGGCCTGTCTAATCTCTGCTGTAGTAAGATGAGGAGGCCATTCTTCTTCTTCTTTGTAGAGGAAGTCGGGTCCACCTAACCAGTCTGGAGTATCTACCAGTTCTTGTGGAGTTGCTCCCCTGGAAGCGATGTCTGCTGGATTAATCGTTCCGGGGCAATGTCTCCATTGATCCATCGTTGTACGACTGAGTATAATGGCTACTCTATTGGTAATGAAGACGCTGAACTGACAGACTTCATTGGTTATATACTCCAACACGAGTAAAGCGTCGGTCCAATAGACAGTTTTCTCCAGTGGATAGTCGATCTGTTCTGTTACATTCTGGCCGATGGCTGTGGCGTATAGAGCCGCCTTTAACTCCGCTCGAGGAACTTTCAACTTGTTGTTTATTAATGCCTTAGAGGTAACCAAGGCGACTTTGATTCCGTCCGGAGTTTCCACCCTTAGGTAGGCTACTATACCTATTCCCATATCGCTGGCGTCTCCAAACACATGGAGTTGATAGGAATACGTAGGGAGAACATGACCAAAATATGAACGGGGAATTATAAAGTTCTCGATGGCCGGTAGAGAATCTTCCCATTTCATCCACTTCTTTAATAATTCTCCCTTAAGTGGATCGTCCCATGAGTGGTTTTCAAGCCACATTTGTTGTACTAAACTCCGAAGTAGTATGCTAAACACCTGGATTGAGACAGTGTCTGCCATAGTCTACCATGTTAAAGAATTTGCCGAACGGCTCTTGCCCCGCCTACTTACTATAATTACTATTGTTGCCCCACCCACTTACTATGGTTACTATGGTTACCATTGTGCATATGTAACATATGTCACCACTGTGTATATGTGACATATGCGGTATAAGGCCAGTCCACAGACGGAAGTAATTTAATTAATTCGTGTCTACCGGTCGGCGTTTGACCTTGAACCGCAATAGGTAAAACCCAATATAGTAAGTGGGTTGCAGACGTTTGTTATAAAGTGAACAAACCCATAATATTACACCTTTAATTACTGTTGCAACAGCTCATCTCCAATTTATTTAATAAAGTCTTTAACATGATAGACTATTACAGACGCAACAACTAAAAAAAGGTGAATAAACACAGACTAACGGCGGCTACCAATATTGTCAAGCAATAAGTTGTGGGGGCGAGCCGCGAAGTGAGAATAAGGTATTTATAATATTATTTTAATTTGATTATTCTACCTATGGGGGCGAGCCATGAAGTGAGTTCTTCCTCATCCACAACATCATTACCACTACCACCATCACCCGACATCCCCTTCATTCCTTTCCAACATTGAAAAAATGGGGCGAGCCATGAAGCGAGTGAAGCCTTAGCATATGGGCGCCATTAATGAGTTGTGGGGCGAGCTACGGCGAAGTAAGGTTATTGTATTTATAATATTATCATTATACCAACAAATTTGATTATTATACTTAAATCCATCACCATTACTATTTTAAAATTTCTTCCACCACCTCACCCATTTATCCCACTATCCTCGCTATCTACATCCACCGCATTATTACCATTACCACCACCACCACCATCACCCAACACCTCCATCATTCCTTCTAACATCTCAATCCTTTCTTTCATCACCTTCTCCTGCGCACACCTCTCAGCTTCCCTCGCTCTCCTAACCCCCTCAGCCTCCATCTCCAACTCCCAATCTTCACCCCACGCGCTGTTCTTTCTCGCCTCTTCCTCCAAATAATGGTTCTTCTCTATCTCCTCCCACTTGTTTCTCGGATTTAACAACCTCTCCAACCGCGCTTCTTCTTTCTCCCTCGCATACATAGCCACCAATATTGCTTCATTCTCCTTCGCTATTTCAGCCGCCACATCCTCATCTTCCTCCTCTTCCACCTCTTCCTCCGCATCCATATCTACTTCATCCACCACAAGTTCATTTTCCCCCAACATATCCGCGTATAATAAATAAAATAAAGTAATAAATATATAAATATGTGTATAATAATGTATAATACTATAAATAAATTTATATAATATTTATTTCAATCGATAATTCATTATACCAACAAATAATTTACCACCACAAAATAATAATAATAATTTAACCGTGCCCGGCTCGTTGCGGCGACACCGCCTACGAACATGGTCTATTTATATAATAAAGTTTCTACCGCTCGAAGATTCACACTGAATGTTTATTCTTCTTTATTTGAGGTTGCCCATTAGTCTCGATTTCATTGAAAATGTCTTCACCATCATCCGTATCATTGACGATGTCCTCTTCAAAGTCGCTGATATCTTCATACTCATAGCTAGGTGTTTTATTCACGATGAGATCAATTTTTCGCTTAAGCGCTTGTTCTTTCATGGCTTTAGGTGTTTTCATCTTCATCTGAGCGCTCACACCCCCAACGAGGGTATCAATATCCTTATAATCATTCTTTTTTTCAGTGCTGTCTACCTGTTCATTTTCTGCAATCGCAGGCAACCAGATTTTTTTCTCATCCATTTTCTTAGCAGCGACTTTTACTGCTTCGGACGTCTTCAGCTGACTAGCATTGTTCGGCATTTCCACTTTCATTAGTTCCTCGTCCGCTAATTCATCAATCGCAGCCTCAACAACTAACTTTTTAATCGGTAGAAACTCACACCCAGACGGAATATCGCGGTCCGCGTACTTCTGTAATTGCTTAATTATCTCGACATTTGCGTTGTTTCGAGGGATGAAAATAACCTTGGTGTCGAAGTTGTGGGACAAATATATCCCGTTTTTGTTAACGGTTGATGTGTACCTCATACTAACCTCATCGATATTCTCGTTAACATTCTTATCTATGTTAAAGTCGAGCAAACAGAATTCATCCGCTCTGAGATTCAACCCATCGTAATATATAACACCCTTCCGCTGTCTACCTATATCATCCGCTTCCCAAACGCCGACAAATCGTTGCCCTTCAAAGTCGTAGATATATCCAATGTACCCACAATCTTCGAACTCCATAAAATTCTCATCATGAATTTCCTTCTTTTTTGGTTCAATACGGGAAAGAACGACTTTGCCGTAGATGTTTTGTAAGACATCTAGAATTTTTCGCGAGATAAAAATTGATGCGCCGTTTTTCCCAATGCGTAAGTACGCATGATTTATTGGTGTTATAAGCAAATTGCCTCGGGTGTATTCCTTGTAATATTCAACGGCTATTTTATTATAATTGAGGAAGTCAAACAGGAATCTTATGTTCTGGTAAGTAAGACTTACCGATTCTTGTACGACGTTGCGTCCTTTGGTATCACCCCAACGGTTGAATCGAACGTATTTCCCGTTAAATGCTTTTATTTCTATTCCTTCCCCCAAACACTCGAGGCCCCACACACTCTTACCTGTAATCACCGATACGTATGGGGCGGGCGCACTATCAGTAGAGCTACCGCTTAATGACATCATTTTTGGTTGTGATGGTTTCACAGATTCCATCAACAAATTTTGCGAAATATTAATAATTAAGTGTAAAATTACAATAATATCGCGCTATACAATGTGCGAAAAATATGATAATGAATGAATTAATCTGAATGACAAAATAAAGTATTTTACGACGTATTTATAATATAATGATGGGCTATCGGGAAAACGGGTATATTTTAACCACTCAACCGGATTAATCGCTATTGTCGTGAGAGAATTTTTTTGAAAAACTTCCTATAAATTTCAAGGGAAATATTTATTTACGCTTAAATTGGTTGACGTAAGTGGTGACAGCTTTGCAGCGGCGATTAATGCGGCCGATAGAAATTTCTATAGACACACCCCCGAATTTCTACAGAATATTACTCACGGTTAAATTGATTGACGTCAACTGTATTAACTGTGTAGCTTCTTAGAAGTTTCATAATTTTAAGCATGAGCGAATTTAATTTAATGTCGGGATCACAAACTTTCTCTCACGACAGATATTTTTCTGTAATCACATTTACTAAAAACGAACGATTGCGGCGCGCGAGCGGCGTTTTAAAGACACACCCATTATAAATATACCCATTGGTCAAAATATTATTGATTAAGCAACATGACAATACTGGGGCAGCTTGAGTCTATAGATAAGATCATTTTTTCAAATATATTATTCATTGTTACCTTTCTTTTAGGACTTTTTTTAGGTAAAATACGCCATAATAAAAAAATGTTTCCAATAATACAAGCTGAAAATAGTTACCGCGGTCCTAATTCAATTATTCCGATTAAAATTGAATTGTTAAGCCCGGCAGCTCGGGCACCTGTATGCGGTTCATATAGCCCAGCTGGGATTGACATATATAGCGCCGTGAATAGAACAATAGAGCCGCACTCACGGATGTTAATTGAGACGGGTGTTAAAATATATTTACCCGCCAATTATTTTGGAAGAATTACACCGACTTTTAGCTTGGCAAAAATTGGCATTGATGTTGCAGAATGTGCGGTCGATTCCAGCGTCGCGCGCGGTAATATAGATCAACTTGTAATTATATTGATTAACAACACATCTAAGGAATACGTTGTAACATCCGGTGATAAAATATGCCAGCTTATATGCCAACAATGTAATGCGGCAATACTCTACGTTTCTAATATTTATTCGGATGATTATTTTGGGGTTTTACCGACGAATTTAACGCCGTATGGGGAAGAGATTAATTCGGCATTTTACCGCGCATATTAAATATGTGACATTAAACGCATAACACCAAACTCGGGTGGTGACACATGTCAATACTATTTCAATACTCTTACACGCGATTATACAACATAGTTAATAGAGCATATAAATAGGATAATGTCAGTTCAGTAAATTTTGGTTGGTTAAACGGTTTCTAGCGTGGGTGGCTGGTTGACTGGGTATTGGATATATTTATCTACATAAAATCTGCCGCATCTCTTTCATCGGCATATTGTAAATATGTTTTCTGTACCTACGTTAATAAATATATTATAATCGTAATAATAATAATTATAATGATGGAGATTAATTGCGTTTTTTGCGGTTGTACTATACTTAAGAAAAATTATTTACGGCATTTACGCACACATTTCGATGGGTATGTTTGCGATAATTGTAATTGCCGAACTACTTCTGAAAGAATAGCAATATTTCACAGTAATAGATGTTGCGGGTTGTCTCGTCCGAATTACACCTACTGCGGTTACACGCTATCCTGCCCGACATGCTCTGATGATTTTGAAAACTTCGATTCATATATCGAACATAGTTGCCATCAAAACCACTACAATTCCCGCAAACGCAAACATAACCAAAAACAATCAGAACCGACATTTCAACCGGATCTCAACGTTGGTTTGCCTGTAAGCATCACAAACAGCTCAGATACATCCAACGAAGGTTTTCATCTCTCAACAACATGCCACGAATCCCGCGTTCAGGAATATACCCATAATGTGTCATCTAATGAGATGTATCCAGATGTGCCGAATTATTTAAATTATATGGGGTTATATGCTTCACGTGCTTTTAACACGACGGCATCGGCTTTTATTGATATGTTTTATAAAGTGTGGTTAATTGCTTCGGTGATAATGGAACGCGATGATGCTAATTATACTCTACAAGAAGAATTCCATTTTACTTCGATCGGTACAGATAATTATATTGAAAATAGCCCGGATTTTGACGAATGGTACTACGCAGTCATTTCCCATATCGGTGAAAAAATATCACAATTTATTAGGCGGGGTAGCGGCTGGAAACTTGTAACTCTATCGCGCATCAAACTTACTATTGCGTCATACTTGCGATCGGCATATCGTTTTGGACATAGCGGCGATGCCAACCAATCAATCCCAACGAAATTAAAAAATAAACATTGTGTAATAAATGTACCGTGTAATGAAGGTGAATGTTTTAAGTGGGCGGTCCTGACAGCAAAATTTTCAAAACATATATCGGATGATCACACACTGCGCCATGTTTCACGCCAAAGTTCTTATAATCAGTATTTAGGGTTTTTTAATTTAAGCGAATTAGACTCTACCCTATCATGGAAACTAAATATTCTAAAGTTTGAAAAAAATAATCCAAATTATTTAATAAATTTATTGTATTTTGATAGAAGTAGTGAAAAAATTTCCTTTCTACGACAACCAAGTGCTAAAAAAGCTGAAGGTAAAAGATTGCTAAATTTATTGCTTATTGAACGTCAAAATTTAACCTCAACAAATCACATCGTCGGGGTTTCTAACTTAAATAGATTATTTAATGGTCGTGGGGAAGGCAATAGCGAGTATCATTGTCATCGTTGTGAGCGGTGTATTCGCGGTTTCTACAGTCCAAATGCGTTAGAACGCCATAGATTGTGGTGTTGGCAAGGTGGACGTCAAATAGAGGAGATGCCATCTAAACTGAATTTACACTTTACTAATTACTATAAGTCTGTGAGCACACCTTTCATAGTATATATGGATTTCGAAGTGGTACTAGCCCCAACAAATAATGTAAAAAAATATTATATAGCCGAACATCTCCCGTCGGCTGTTTCATATTTGATTGTCTCCAACGGTGAATTAATTAACCCCCCAAATTATCTTTTGTCTACATTTAGACAAAATATCGATAATGAAAATAGGTAAGAAAAAAATCTGGTTGCCAACGATTGCGGAAAGTGAACTAAGAGGCAGCGCTGAAAAAAAGAATGATTATAAGGATATTGATACCCTCGTTGGGGGTGTGAGCGCTCAGATGAAGATGAAAACACCTAAAGCCATGAAAGAACAAGCGCTTAAGCGAAAAATTGATCTCGTCGTGAATAAAACACCTAGCTATGAGTATGAAGATATCAGCGACTTTGAAGAGGACATCGTGGATGATGAAGTCATACCTCAAATAAAGAAGATTAAACATTCAGTGTGAATATTTCGAGCGGTAGAAACTTTATTATTATAAATAGGTCGCGTTCGTAGGTGGTGTCGCTGTATCGAGTCAGACATGGTTAAATAATTATTATTATTTTGTGGTAGAAAATTATAAATTTGTTAAATTATTTGTTGGTATAATTAATTATCGGTTGAAATATTTGTTGGTATAATGATAATATTATAAATACAATAACCTTACTTCGTCGTAGCTCGCCCCACTACTCATTAATGGCACCCATATGCTAAGGCTTCACTCGCTTCATGGCTCGCCCCATTTTTTCAATGTTGGAAGGAATGATGGGGATGTTGGGTGATGGTGGTGGTGGTAATGATGCTGAGGATGAGGAAGAAGACTGGGCGGATGGTGATAGCGGGATAAGCGGGTGAGGTGGTGGGAGAAATTTTTAAACCTTTTTTAGTTGTTGCGTCATAACCTTACTTCGATGCTATCACTCACTTCATGGCTCGCCCCATAGGTAGAATAATCAAATTAAAATAATATTATAAATACTATAACCTTAACCCATATGCTAAGGCTTCACTCGCTTCATGGCTCGCCCCATTTTTTCATCAAATCACGAAATCATGTTAAAGACTTTATAACAAACGTCTGCAACCCACTTACTATGTTGGGTTTTACCTATTGCGGTTCAAGGTCAAACGCCAATCACTCACTTCATGGCTCGCCCATAAGTCTGTGTTTATTTACCTTTTTAGTTGTTGCGTCATAACCTTACTTCGATGCTATCACTCACTTCATGGCTCGCCCCATAGGTAGAATAATCAAATTAAAATAATATTATAAATACTATAACCTTAACCCATATGCTAAGGCTTCACTCGCTTCATGGCTCGCCCCCATTTTTTCGTCAAATCACGAAATCATGTTAAAGACTTTATAACAAACGTCTGCAACCCACTTACTATATTGGGTTTTACCTATTGCGGTTCAAGGTCAAACGCCAATCACTCACTTCATGGCTCGCCCCATAAGTCTGTGTTTATTTACCTTTTTTAGTTGTTGCGTCATAAACTTACTTCGATGCTATCACTCACTTCATGGCTCGCTATTATAAATACTATAACTTTATACTCACTTCACGGCTCGCCCCACAACTAGTTGCTTAGCAATAACTATAGAATTGTAATATTGGTGGCTGTCGTTAGTTGAATACAATAACCTTACTTCGATGCTATCACTCACTTCATGGCTCGCCCCATAAGTCTGTGTTTAGTTACCTTTTTAGTTGTTGCGTCATAACCTTACTTCGATGCTATCACTCACTTCATGGCTCGCCCCGTAGGTAGAATAATCAAATCATGTTAAAGACTTTTATAACAAACGTCTGCAACCCACTTACTATATGGGGTTTTACCTATTGCGGTTCAAGGTCAAACGCATACGGTAGCCGCCGTTAGTCTGTGTTTATTCACCTTTTTTAGTTGTTGCGTCTGTAATAGTCTATCATGTTAAAGACTTTTATAACAAACGTCTGCGACCCACTTACTATATTGGGTTTTACCTATTGCAGTTCAAGGTCAAACGCCAACCGGTAGACGCGAATTAATTAAATTACTTCCGTCTGTGGACTGGCCTTATACTGCATATGTCACATATACACAGTGGTGACATATGTTACATATGCACAATGGTAACCATAGTAACCATAGTAAGTGGGTGGGGCAACAATAGTAATCATAGTAAGTAGGTGGGGCAAGAGCCGTTCGGCAAATTCTTTAACATGGTAGACTATGGCAGACACTGTCTCAATCCCGGTGTTTAGCATACTACTCTCCGAGCAATCAATATAACTGGGCTAATAAATCCCAATGGATCGAAATAAGTGCTCAGGATACTTAGACAAATCCGTTTAGTCCGAACTGGATTATCTCGCTGTTTTAGTTGGAAAAACAGGATGTCTCTTTCGGTGTCCCATTTCAAACCAAGGGTTTTAGTCTCTGGGAGATCATCCTTTATTAGATCTAGGTCTTTTGCTCCTCGATCTTCTACCGGGATCGACTCCAGAAACTCACGGGAGTTGCTGGTGAATTTAGTTAATCGAAATCCACCTTTCTTTAAGCACTCTACCGTTCCTTTAGCGACCTCAATGGCTTCTGCGACTGATGGAAGGGACTTTAGATTATCGTCCATGTAGATGTCTCTCTTGATGTTGTCAATCACCTCTTTAGAGAAGGCGTCTCGGTTGTCATCCGCAGTAGTACGCACCACGGAACAGGCGTTTGAAGGGCTCGAGATTATCCCAAAAGCCTGGATGGTCATCCAGTACTCCACCGGTTTCTGGTTGAGGTCTCCTTCAGGCCACCACAGAAATCGTAGGCTATCTCGATCCCTATCCAGCGCTTTGACTTGTAAGAACATGCCTTCTATATCTGAGGCGAAAGCAATGGAATATTGTCTTAATCTTAATAGTATTCCCAACAAGGATTGGAGTAAGTTGGGTCCGGGTAACAATTCAGAATTAAGAGATTGGCCCATATAGAGGGCGGAGCCATCAAACACCACTCGTACTTCATGGGGTTTACCGGGTTTGGGAACATAATGGTGAGTTAAATAATACGTTCTCTCAGTTATAGGTGTTTCTTCCGGTACTAGCTCCGCATATCCTTTGCTAATAAACTTCTTCAACTGCGTTTTATACATTTCTTTAGCTGAAGAGTTTGCCGTAAGGCGTCGATGTAGTTGAGCAATTCTTTTTTCCGCCAAGGGTCTGTTGTTAATGAACTTTGGTTCTCGCTTTCGGAAAGGAAGACCGATCTCATATCTACCTTGATCTTTAAGAAAGCGAGTAGTTGTCGCTTGGATCTGCTTGGCTCTTTCTTCCTCCACCGATAGGGCCTTATCGTAGGAGTTGGGCTCTACAGCCTCTTGAGTAAAGAATCTCACGGCGTGTTCATCCCGAGTCTTGGCATTATAACGTTCAATGACGTCATTAAGCTCGTCGTTATAGTCGTCTCGCTCTGATGGAAGAAGGAGTTGACATAAGTTCACTTGGTTTTGCCAAGTCTCGTTTTCCTTAAGGAGATCGATGGCATTCTCCTCATCGAAGAGTTGGTGTATATCGTCGTTGTCTGAGGAGTATGGAGTTCCCTCAGTTGGATCGTCTAACTCACTGTTCTCAACTTCCCATTCTCGCACTTGATATACCTGATCTCTCGGTAATCTTTCCATGAGAGTTCTACGGGAAGGGCCAGTAAAGTACCAACCCACTCTAGTTCTTACCGCATAAGGTTGTAATGGTTGCGGTTGAGCGGGCCGTTTCTCCAATGTCTCTAGCGCTTCATGCGCGTTTTGACTGATGAGTATTTGCACTCCAGGGTAATCGGTGTCGAATCTAGGTATTTCCAGCTGCTGGGTGAAATCATCCTCGTCCCAGTTATAAGGTTCCACTTGGGTGGTAGCGAAGTTCTTTATCGTCACCATTTTCACTGACCTTATGCTATGTTCTCCTAGTTCATCCTGGGGGGTGGACAACGCACCTACATAATAATCCGCTGTTACTGTAGATTTCCAAACCTGCATAATTCCTGACATGTTTAGCTTAGTTTGGAACTTGGGTTGTCCAGCAAATATGTCTTCGGCTAGTTCTTTGTCGATGAATGTTCCTGTACTACCAGAGTCAAGGAGGGCATTCACTACATAACTCCTTTTAGGTCCGTGGACCCTTACCTGTACCACAGGAAATTCTCGGATCCCTACATTGGAAGTTGGCGCTTTCCAAGATGGTTGTCGATCAGAAGTAGTTAGAGTGAGGTCACTGTCTGTATCTTTTTCATACGTGAGTGCTCGATACACTGCGGTATTTATCATGTAACAGGATTCGTTTTCGTCGGAGAACTCGTCCGTATAGAATCCTTCTATCTCAGATTGATCAGTGTCGTTCACATCACTGAATTGGACATGTAGTTCGGAATCACTTACCTGACTCGGACTATTTCGCTCGAATTCAGTGTGCAACAAGATATGATGTTTCGCACCGCACTTTGCACACCTTGTGTCGGAGTAACAGGTTCGTCGTTGGTGTCCTTGTCTGAGGCAATTATAACATAACCGCTTATCCCACATGACTTCCCGTCTCTCCGTTAATGATTTCTTCAGGAATTCATCACACATATTTAAGCGGTGGGTCCCGTCACATAGCGCACATTTCGGTTTGATGTCACTTACCTTATTTTGAATAACATTGTGCACACTCGTTCTTTCTTCGGGCTTTCTCACCTGAATTCTCTTGGGAGACGTAGGAGGAGTTTTTCTTACCTGTTCTCTCCTGTCATTGGTTCGAGACTTGAATTTACTTACCTGATCTTTAGGCATTTTATTGACATAATACGATCTTTCAGTGTCTTTCCCGCTATCCTCTCCTTGAGAAGTCTGGCTTTCGCCGTCGTCAGTATAACACACTGGTGTTACTTTTCTCCTAGAGACGGGTTTCTCACTTACCTTGTTTTCCGGTGTCTTCTCTCTGGACTGTTTTAGGAGTTGTAATTTCACTTCTCCATCTAAGAATGACATGAGATCAGCCATGGTAGGGTCTCGTCGTTGTTGTTCCATCATATATAACACCTTCTTATCCCAGCGTGTACCTACTCCACCCTTCGGCAAAGTAGAAGCCACGGCTCCAATCACCATAGAACTCTGATATTCATGAGACTTACCTAGCCAATCTAATTGTCTACAGATCTCTTGAATCTCATCGGAAAACTCTATTATCCCGCTGCTAATGAACTTTCGGGGCGCTACTAATTTTGCATACAAATATTTAGCTATGTTATTCCTATTACCATACCTGATGTTTAGTGTATCCCAAACTTGTCTTAATCCGTCTGGATGTCCAATAAACTTTAACGCCATTAACTTGGGAGATCCTTCCAAGCACTCGATGAGGAATCTAAGTTTCTCTCCATTAGATAGTACAGAGTTCTGTATGTTATCTTTATAATATTTATTAAAAGGTAACCATTTCATCTCATCTCCATTGAACTTGACTATCTCTCCCACCTTTACCGCTTGCCGGGCTTCGGTTCTAGCCATTTGACGCGTAAAACTTTCTTGGGCCATCGTGTTATTTAATATCGAGTTATCGGTATATAAATTTCTCGGATTATGATCAGGTCTATAGGGAATATCATTATCAACAGGTCTATAATTACCCTTAATGCCGAGCAGCCCTGATGTAGTACCGGAGTTAGTTTAACTATAACGGTATGTATAACAAACACAATTACTGTAGGAATAAACTTGGGGAATGAATGTTGCGAATAATAGCATAAACTCTGTATAATAAATATTACGCTACGCGTACAAACCACTCAAACAAAATGCAGACCAAACACTGACAGACTACTATCAAACCTAAACAAACTACGGTATATGCAGACTCCGAAATGGTTAGTTAGTATGCGTTCTAACCTAGTAGTACGACTTATTCTTTCACAGGGGGTTTACCTCACAGCACTGGAAGCCCCTACTTTCCCAACTGGCACTTTATCGGACATACACTCTACACACACCGAAATTTCCTCAGACCCAACAACAGCCAGACAACTATCCAGCCTACAAATTATCTAAATAAGAGTTATACGCTACCTGTATAGATTACACCAACAAAGTACAGACCAAACGCTGGCAGACTACTATCAAGCCTAAATACACTACAGTATATGCAGACTCCGAAATGATTAGTTAGTATGCGTTCTAACCTAGTAGTACGACTTATTCTTTCACAGGGGGTTTACCTCATAGCAATTGAAGCCCCTACTTTCCTAACTAGCACTTTATCGGACAGATGCTCTACACACACTGCAATCCATTCAGACTTAACAACAGTCAGACAACTATCCAGCCTATAAATTATCTGTACAATCTGAGCAGGCTTACATGCCTTCTGCTCAATACTGGCCTACAAATAAATAAAACTTGACAGAAATAAGTAAGCTCAAAAAGAAACAAGGGGTGTACAGTCCCTAATCTCTTAAACAGCCTACCGGTATACAATACCACAATCGAATAATACTGCTGTACTTGTACTGCTGTAGGTACTGGTCCGGATGATCAGGCAGTCAGGCCTACTGGTTACCGGTCGACTGGTACTTTCGACTTGATTGCTTACACCGCAATCTAGAAGCTATATCTATTATTGTTTCTAGATTGAATATCTATTATTGTTTGCGCTTTTAAGACCTTTGGCAGTTTAACCTACCAAATTGGGATGTCTTTTAGATGATAGATAGTCTTTAGCCTATGACGAGTATTTGATACACTACATTAGCCGAAGCCAGTCTGTGCGCAATCATTCACCCGCTGGATATACCCAGGAGACTGAATTCGGAAGCTTAACTTGATTGATGGTGTAAGCCTACTGTATTATTCGACTGATTGTAATATATAATCTCTGACAAATATTATTCACTTTCGGGAAATATTAACAGTTCCTTTAGGACGTGGCGCTCTAAATATATAAACAGAGTTATGACTTAAACTAGACACAACGAAAAGGCTATAGATTCACGTATATGGCGCATTCTTTAGGAGATGCTTTATTATCAATCACCGTCATACACAATGCTGCACAATGCTGCACACCAATCTGCCGACCTTCACTAATTTTAGTCACATACAAAGAGAATAACCGACAATACATGTAGGGCCTATAAAATAGCATTAGATTCACTTCAAACCACTTAACATAGGTCGCAATCGTTTATATGTAACCAGTCTCTCTAACCTTTAGTATATCAAGAAGATCGGGGTGTCTGACTATTGATCAGTATTCCAATATAATGTTTCATCAACAAATATAATGAATAACCGACAGTAAAAACAGCAATGTTAAGTAAGATATGTATGATTTATAAGTGCATAAGTGCGATAAGTTCGTGAGACAGTGCGAGCGTTTGTGCGTTAATAGATATACGTTCTATAATTAAGCCTACTAATGTTAAGCTAAAGACTGAAACACGGAGGTGCCAAAAGCCGGTGTTCTTAGGCTCTAGGCAAAAACACAACACTGAATTCATGAGTTTCTGTATCCAACCTCCAACACAGAGTCAAAAAACGCTCTGATTGGTCGACCGAACAAAGAGAGAACAAAGAAACAAAGAGATGTTCGACGTGGCAATATCAGCTGTTAGCCGTCGTCATGGTAGCGACACTGTTTTCAAGAGGATCCAGCTATTGCGTCACAAAATTGCGGATTATGTCCTCTAAAGTACACATACAGAAGAAATGACTTTTATGTCCTCTAAAACACCAGTACAGTAGGGACACGGCCTTTTATGCCTGATAAACTAACTACAGAGTACTTTACGGGGAAAATAACCGGCTAATTACGCAAAAGCTTTTACATAGTGTTACCCGAACAATTAGTCGGTGGCACTCCGGTAGTGGGCTCCCTAAATATTCGCCAATCCTACCTAGCCGGATTGGGACGCGGACATTTAATATCGCCATTCAACCCGTATAATCGTCCCGGTTTAACCCCGATACAACCCGTCACCGAAGTGGAGGAGAGCATTGTACGAAACGCGTTAGACGCTATTCGGCAAAAGATCGGAATAGGAACCTACGATTGTTTAGATAAACGTAAATTGCAGCAGCAAGTCCAAGCGGTAAAATAATTATCTTTACCTCAGTTCGATCGAGAAATCCAGAATCTCGAGGAGGACATCGAACTTGGACGAACCTATTCTCTGCAAGAGTTTTTGGACGAACGCTTCCAACGACAAGCGGAGGAAAATCAGCTGGAGGAGAAGCATATCGAAATGGACGAGAGAGAAGAAGCAGCTTTAGCCCAGCCAGAAGCTCAAATCCTTATGACTGATCTCTATTCCAAAACCATCATTCATCCCTCGATGGTTCCCCATTTCGGAGATAAACTCTTCACCACGGTACAACTCCAACCGGTTGATATCAACTTAAGATCTAGAGATCTTATCGCTGACGCTCCTATGTTACAACGTCCGCCAATCGAGGCTGCTCATGTCGACAGTATACTCGTTGAACCTCCGGACAATCGAGCGGATCTTGTCCGTCGTATGGTACATGAGGTCAACCATGACCTACTAAACCACGACCTGCCAAGCTGCAGCAGGACCACTAAATTAGTGGGCCGATTGATTTTTAGATGGATAAATGGGAATAAGTATATATAACATAGAATTGGCACCTCCAATGTCAACTGACAAGTTTCAAGAAGTATAATGTTGCTAATTAGGAAAAGTGTAATGTATTGAATTTATAAAATAATCGGTGCTTTCCTGTAACCCACCCCCCCCCCCCCCCCCCCCATCTGATGTTAAATTCCTTTCCTGATGTTAAAACTATGCTGTTATTGACAGCATTGTGTGTTAAGTAGCACTTTTTCACAGCATTTATGGCATTGAGTGATTTTTTCATGAACGAGCAAAGCGAGCAAGTGCAAGCAATAAAGAAAACGAGGATTGTATGATGAATATAAATCACTTCTTACAAAACTCATAACAATATAAACATAAACACAAATGATTTTTCGAATATAAACTATTGACAATTATAATTATTATTGACATTGACATTGTATTACTATAACTATAAGTCCTTAATCGACTAATACTGCTAATAATCGACTCATTGTCATCCTTATGAATTCGGCAGAAGTTTAGTAGTTCAGAAATCATTGTTGTAGAATTCAATTGACAGTTATGAACAAATCGCAACCAACTTGGTAGAGTCAAAGGAATTCCATTATAGGATAATCTAACATTTAAGTTGTTACTGATGTTTAACGTTTCAGAAATAGTTGGTATACCACTTACTATATTCAGTTTAAAGATTGTCAATGACTCAATGTCCGCTTTAACTTCATATCCAGTGAGTTCGATAGGCTTTGTTGCAATGTATTTATGCAGTTGTTCAAGGGATGAAATACGAGTTCGTTTTGTAAACTCCTCTAATTCGTCTGGTTGGAATAAACGCTTAATTGGTTGTTTCCTAATAGGTGTAACTTGTTTGGCAGCCCAACTAGGAACACTCTGAGGATAAATACTTGGGTATGCTTCCTTCTTAAGAGTTGGCCTTAAGGTATTTCTATTAATGAACTCATTTTCAAAGTGAAGTATACAAACTTTGGAGCTACTGGATGGAGTCCAAGGTGAGGATAATGTATTCTCAGAACGGTTTGACATAAACTGTAGCCATGTGTGATAAACCGGAGATGATGATTGCGGAAAACTAAACATGGATGGTGTAGGACTGGCGGTGGTTGAACTAGTCGACTGTGATGCATATCCTGACTTGCAACCATAAACACAGCATTTCCCAACCATTATAATAATAGTTAGTATATACAGTATATATATGCACCTCCAAACCATTATCAATAATCAATATCAGTAATCAATATTTATATATCCAGGTCAAATATGACTACCAAATGCAAATACAGAAATAGCCTATACTATTTTGGCCTACCGAAATATGACCTACCATTTACATAAAGGGGAATGTCACGATTTGGGTACCTTCAAATTCAACACAAAATGCAGAAGTATTTACCATTACTGGCCCTAGGGGAGGGGCCTTATGTTTAATTTTGTAAATTGTAAATTTGTACAAACTTATTAAATTAATAAAAATTTAGTATTTTGTATTGCTGTATGGCAGATGGTAATTGCAATTGTAGGTAGGGCCTACCCGAAACCGAAACGTGACTGTTCCACATAGAGAAATAAATACCATACCACATAAAGAAATAAATATAAGGTTCTACAGTAATGCATTTTAGTCATACATTTAGACTTACATCAGTACATATTGTGCGCGCCGCAATGCAGTTAAACCTGTCTGCCTGTAGGTGGTAGGCCTAAGTATTCCAGTCAGGCTGGGGGCTGGGGGCTGGGGGCTGGAGGTCCTACCTGGTTATGCTTTGAAAAGTCGCCTACCTCCTGACCTCAGCTTGCAGCTAGTCGGCCAGTAGGCAGTAGGTAGAAATACTTTTAATTTGGAACACTAGGGCCCTAAGGCAGTACCAAGTACCAGTCTGCTGGTCCTGCAGTCCTGGTAGGTAGGTAGTGGCGAAAATGACTGAGTAGTGTACTGCATACTGGTGTACTCTGGTACTGCTGCTGTACTGTATGGCAGTATGGTAATGTATACATACAGATAGCTGTATCCTGTATGGATAGTGGATAGGGAACAGTCTGGTGACAAACCTGAGGTCTACAGGACCGGTATTGGTTTATTACCAGATTACTGTAGGCCATAGCTAATTAATGAATCAATTATAATAATAATTACCGGTATTTATTCCCTAACATTATCATACCTGGAAGGCAAGCTATATTTAAATTTTAAAAACCGGCCCACTAATTTCGGGGGGCTGCTGCAGCTTGGCAGGTCGTACTTTAGTAGGTCATGGGTCAACCTACGTGCTAGACCTTTACCGAACTCATTTTATGGGATCAAAGACCACCCCTATTATGTCAATTTAACTCAATATTATATGGTGAAACCAGAAGATCCTACATACAGTTTAAAGTTTCTACCATTGATAAATCCCATGGTGATTTGTTCATAAACTCGCATCTGGAGTTACAAGAAGTTCATAGACGACCATATGAATATAAAGCCAGGGAACGCGAGTTGGAAAGAACCATCAAACCGAGGAAATTTCTTACTACTCACGGTCCACTTACCGCTCTCGTGCAAACGACCCGTCAGGGACCAGCAAGAGCTGCTGTCTTGAAACGCGCTCTAAAGGTTGTTCAACCTCGTTCCACTGAGGTTGATATTGATCAACCGGGTACCTCGACCGGCGGATACACCGACCGTAACCCTAAACCTTCCCATGCAATTGTATTGCACCCCTCACCCAGGAGTTATAGCCCTCCTAGTAAAGTGGCTCGCCCCAAAGAGAAAAGGACTCTTGCTAGCCTCAAAAAACTGCGTAAACGCCGTTCATGTAAGATGGACAAATTGTTTAGAGTATTTTTATATTTTAGAAACTGTGATTTTTATATTTTATAGAATTAAATTCCATTTTCTGGGAGCGGTGTAAAAGCTTTTGCGGACATAACAAGTCATTTTTCCCCGCAATGTACCGTGTAGGTGCTTTAGCGGACATAACAAGTCATTTTTGCCGCAATGCGCCTAATACTCTAAAAGACTGGAGCTCAGATGACGAAATCTGTCAGCTGATTTTCTGTAAACGTGGAACCTCTTTGTTCTGCTCAGCCAATCAGAGCGATTTTCACTTTATGTTGAACAAGGGCCTATGAAAAACAGCGCAATGCCTTACGGTCTTTGTTTACCTTTCTGAGCCAGAAAACCGGCTTAGAGTTCTTCTGCACTTATGTTTCGGAAATTTCAGACTTTGGCCTAAAGATCTGATGGCTTTGATTACAAGAACGTAAATCTATTATCTGCAACGCATTACTGGCTGCATTTACCTGACGAACTGATTGAACTCAATGCATTACGTAACACATACTGATTGTTCACCGCATTATTTTGCTTCTGTTATTAATTGTTGTTATCTGTTGATGTATATTGCTGATATATTTGGAGAATACCGATGAATAATCATAAAACCCCCAATCTTCTTGATTACTGAAGGTTAGAGTAACAGGTTACCGGTAGAAACTGCGACTTACATTATAGTGGTTTTTGTGTGAATTAAATGCTATTTCATAATCCCTACAAGTGTCAGTTGCGATCTTCCTTATATATGATCAAATTCAGTGACGGTCGGCAGATCAGTGTGTATTAGTGTGCAGTAGTGTGAAGTCGTGTGAAGTAGTGTGACAGATAATAAAGCATCTCCTAAAGAATGCGCTATTTACGAAACTCATTAGCCATCTAGTTGTGATTAGTATAAGTCATAACTCTGTTTTTATACTTAAAGTGCCACGTCCTAAAGGAACTGTTAATATTTACCGAAAGTAAATATATTTGTCAGAGATTATATAGTAACGATCAATCGAATAATACAGTAGGTCTGCACAGCAATAACTTCAAAGCATCCGAATCCAGTCTCCCTTAACTGTGGGTGAATGATCGCGCACAGACTGGCTTCGGCAGATGTAACTTTAGTACATTAAATAATTGGTCTAGGCTAAAGTCGATTTATAAACAAGAAGACAACTAAAATTGGCAGGTTAAACTGCTAAAGGTCTGAAAGCGCGAACAGTACTGTACCAGTAGCTAGTTTAATCAAATTTGTGGTTTGATTATTTGATTAACGTTCTGGAGTATCATCTTCATTCACAAAGTATAGCTAGTAATTAATAGATATAGTATTATTTAATTACACAATTAACCTCAAAGATAACTTTATTACTTTAAACTTCTAATTTAGAGAGAATATTTTAAAGAAAACAAATTCTTTTACAAACGAAATTATTTGTTGTCCTCCTTATAACCCGCATTTCCTAGAAATAGTGAAGCATTTTTTCCTCGGCCTTCCGCCTCAAAAAAATATGCTTTAACTATTCCTCGAAAATGAGGATTATAAAGTCAGATAAAAAAAATTTACTTTCGTTTTGTAATATAAATTATTATTACAAGATTAAATTTATCGAAATTAAAAGCACAATTATGTAATTTATGATTGGCGGTTCAGTTAAGATTTCCGTCGTTGCTAGGCAAAGGATAAACAGGTAGCATAGCTACATACAACGCTGGCTGATTTTCCCGAAGGGTAGTACCAGGCCGTGGTAGTTAGTACCTTCTACATCACCACACATACATTGTTATTGTTAACATTTAGTAGGAAGGCATATATTAATAAATTTGGTAAAAAAATCCACCTCCACCTACATATAGAAACAAAAAGTAAACCAAGGCCTATATTAAAAAGGTACCGGTAGGCCCTTTGTAACAAACCTGCAGCTGCAACTCGGCAGAAGTGTGTATTGCATGAACTTTCTCTTTCTGTGGAAAATTCGAACGAGTAGCACTGGATAAACCATGGCGACATCGTTGCCTCCGATCGCGCCGGAGAAACGCAGGTCGCCGACGGTAATCGAGGATATCGTAGTTGTGACACCGAAGTTGCGAGGGCTGAGCGCGCGGCACCGCGGAGCTATCGAGCGGCACGAACGAATGAAGCTACTGCAACCGAGACTGACACGGCTGGACACAGCCAGGTACCGGAACACCTACAAACACTCGCTGTTCCTAGATATGCTACGGGAGGGGTTCCATCGTTCCTACTGCGAACTCTCCTTACTCATGAAGTACCACAGCGACGAGCGAGAGAAAGCGGGCCCTGACAGCGCGATCTGGTATAAACCCGTTCTCGAGAACGAACCAATCAAATGCGACGCCATAAAGGAAAAACTCATCGAGGCGGAACTATCCTCTCGAAGTTGCGACTTCTTCTCGGTTTACTCGGCACTTCTGTCTCTAGCGGAATATTTCGAGACATCTGAGGACTATTGGTTGTCCGAGTATTTCCATAACCGGTGTCTCGAAGCGAGTGGCGATGTAACCGAGGACGGCGGACGTTCTGAGGCCGAAGCGGAACGGAACGTCGGTAGGATCTACTACCGGCGCGGGGATTTAACCGCGGCGGAACGCCACTTCGAGACATTCTACGGACTCGCGAGCGGCCGCCAGTGGTTCCTCGACGACGAATCCTCGCTGCATTCCCAGGCCTGCGAACTGCTCACTCTGTTGTACACGCGACGCGCTGACGACTGCCCAACCCCCGACGAGGCCGTGGACTACCTCCTCAAGGCTTTCAACATGTCACGGGAGGGTGGCGACGCTATGTCCCACGGGAGGGCCTCGTACCGGTTGGGACAGGCCTACGAACTCATCGGGGATCCAGAAACCGCGCTAACCTACCTGAACGCTTATCTCGAGATAAGTGAACAGCAGGGTGATATGGAGGCAGTGGCGGACGCATGCGAGTTCATAGCTAAGTCGATGGAGGCGCAAGGGAACACAGACGAGTGCCTTAAATACCTCCACAGGTTCGAGGAGGTGGCGAGAGAGAGTGGATCTGTGTCCGTTTACAGTCGATCCTGTAGATCCCTCGGTGTTGTCTACAACAGTATGGGCGACTTCCGCCAAGCTTCCGACTATTTTTCGAAGGCGTTCCAGGCCAGTCAGACACCTCCGAGTAGTCGAGGCAGCACTGAGAGCGCAGCTGTCTCTCTCGGTATAGCTAAAGCCCACAACATGTTTCTCCCGTATTCTAACGTCATTGAGCATCCGGAACACGGAAGTATTCCCACGGCGCTCAGATGGAAAGATAAACGCGACTTCCCTAAGGACCATTACGATTTGCTGTCTTAGGCAATTGTACCAAAATAACAGATAATTTATTAGTTTATTAGTGGAGGGCGGGACAATTACTTCTTTATAATTCAATTCCGACCTAATTGGGAAGACTTGCTGCAGCTAAATACATCGGATTACTTCCCGAATTACTGATTCCTACAGTAGCTGCGTGTTGCCTATTAGTTACAGGAAACATTTTTGTTTTCGACACAGATGGTAATTAAAATAACATGTTAATCTGCGATACAATATCTCACCATCAGTAATTTGGTATCGTTTTCATGGTTGTGGCATCTTGTATTGTAGACCCATCATTGTCCAATGTCAGTGTTTAATGAGAACGGAAGTTCTGGGTATTATTCTGAGTCCAGAGACACCCACAGTCATAGCAGCGATAAGTAAATGAAAATAAAACAAAAAAGTATATTTACGCGTTAAAATGCACAGTATTACGACTGGGTCTTATACTATGGCTCGAATGTAAAGTTATGTTTTGTATATACAGTATATATAATAATTGTTTATTTTATACTTTTAATTGTATCAGATAGGTTCATTCGACGCAAACATACAATTATTGAGACAGGGCGGAAACTGGACCCAAATCCCATCCCGGCGAATTAATATCTCGCTTCAATGTTACATTTTGAATTTGGGGAAAGTAGCAAGTTACAGTGACACGTTTTTCTCACCAAAGCAATAAAACAAACTCAATAGAAACAGGTTACAGTTTTATTTATTGGTGTAATCAGCTGTTATTTGTGTCGATTTTCCCCTTGAGAGTGATGACCTCTCGAGGGGAAAATCGACACAAATAACAGCTGATTACACCAATAAATAAAACTGTAACCTGTTTCTATTGAGTTTGTTTTATTGCTTTGGTGAGAAAAACGTGTCACTGTAACTTGCTACTTTCCCCAAATTCAAAATGTAACATTGAAGCGAGATATTAATTCGCCGGGATGGGATTTGGGTCCAGTTTCCGCCCTGTATCAATTGTATGTTTGTAATTAAATTTAATTATGATAAAAAAAGACGATGCGGAATGGTTGTTTTGGGGTCGATATTCTTGTATAACGCGTTAATATTATTAGGACTTATTCTCGAACACCCCTTGGGTGGTCTACAATGTCATATTGATTTTGTTTAAAAATTCCTCCATAGCATAGAGATCACATGAATTAATGAAAATTAATAAGACTTCATTGCATATTCACGATATTTAAAATGTAAATGTTATTGTTTGAAAATTCTTACTAATTAATTGGTTTCTAGGGACTGCAGTTAAGAAAAGAAAGTGTTTCACATTTATTAAATAATATCTCTATGGTCTATGGATATGGAAGTTCTGACGAAAATCAAGTGATTCTGAATTCAGCAGTAAACTTTCACTTCTGCATTGACTCTCATGGCAAGGTGTTTAGCCCAATAGCTGTACAATAACAGAGAATCAACATAGGATAATAAAATATGGCATCGTCCACTGCTGTATTAATTGTCGTAATAGCATAGCTACCATGTTGCCTACCACTTCACTTGTATATTTGTTTGACCCTGTGAGGTTGAACTCAGTGAACTTTAGCATACAGTTTAGAAATGTTCATGTAATATTTTTAATTGTAGCTCATAAACAACGTAATCAAAATTTAACACAATGAAGTTATTCAAATAAATCGTGGCCAAATGATATTCCGGCTCGTGTTACTTAACACTTCTTTCTACCTAACGAATATTACCCATAGAACTTCATCTACTCGAGTAAGAGCCGAGGCGGTTAAGCTTATAAAAATTATCATAGATTTATTCGAGATGGGCGTTTAAATACCTAATTGTGTGGTTGTGGGCCATTTATTGTAGTAGAGTGAGACATTCAGACGAAATATTCCCCTTCAAGGCCGATATACACACGTGGCAATCTTTTAGCAACCTCGCTACGGTCCTTTTGCAACTGTCAGCAACTTGGCGAGCCACGCAGGTTACCGATCAAGTTGCTCCATGAAACACGAAATTGCTGTAAAAACAAGTTGCTGGGGAAAATAAGTAACTAGTAAAAGGATTGCATTAATTTTGCTTTTTTCCCGGCGAATAAAGTAAAATAAAATATTTTAGTGGAATTTCGAAAATTGTATTAAAATGTGTTGAAAGATCATCGACGTACGCACGTAACACTATTTCTTTGTATCTTTTATTAAATAATTGAGAAACAAAAAAGTACCAATTTAAGAATAAAATTACATATTACATGGGAAAAAAACGTAAAACATTTTTTCCAATATATTCTCTCGACCCTTTATTAACCTCGCTGACGCTCGGTAAATAAAATGCCTCAAGAATAGTGAAAAAAAGTCATACTTTTTTCTCATGTAATACACAATTATATACTCACACCTTTTACATTATTTTCACAGCAAATGTTGATGTTGAATTCTAACAATGTAATTTGTAATAATTTTTAACTATACATCTATATTGAATTTACATTAATCGGTACGAATTGTGTTAAGGTTACATAGTACATTCCCCAATTTTTAAACTAGCTGCCGGTAGTTCTTTATGTTAACTGGCTAATTATTATTATTAAAAAAGTTTTAGAACTTTTTTATAAAGTTTAAAATTATACATACTTGCTAATTGTTGCTACTTTGTAAATAAGTTCAAAACACTATTTTGATTCTAGAACATTTTTATAATATATTCAAAATGGTCCATTTATCTCCAGCTAGTTTTTGCTATTTTTAATTATCTAGAAAATGTTCCTATAATTTAAGTTCCCGAACAAGTTTTTCTTATTCTAGAG
Organism: Nemertoderma westbladi; assembly: GCA_032718475.1. Classification (NCBI taxonomy): domain Eukaryota; kingdom Metazoa; phylum Xenacoelomorpha; order Nemertodermatida; family Nemertodermatidae; genus Nemertoderma; species Nemertoderma westbladi. The sequence continues at coordinate 27,851 of JAUCBJ010007757.1, forward strand.
AAAGAACTTTTTTTTTTAATTGATCTGAAACCTTTCGTTATAAAAGCTATAGAAACATGTTTTAGAACATTTCAAACAAATCTTAAATACATTGGTATAATGTTTACCAATATTCCATACAATAAATGCTTAACATGTCAACGCTTAAATGCTTACATTCTATTCACTTAGGCCTAAATCAAACTAATATATTGAGATCCGTTTTGGAGTACCCCTTGCAGACACTAAAGTTGAAATAACTTTCGAGTGTGTGCATGGATGGGTTGAGCTCAAATTACGTACAAACCTTTTCTACTTCGATGCTCCTTCAACACATGAAATAAAAAAGAACAAACTCCACAAAACTATAAAGTTAAATCAATGCAATCCTATTTCTTTCGATTTTGGGGTATATTCGAGCGAAATAAAGTATCAATTAATTTAAGAATAAAAATATTTTAGAAATATTAGATTACGTGAAAACAAAACATTTGAAAACTATTTATAATTTACTTGCAGTGAAATGAATGAAGTAAATAGTTTTTCAATTCAATTTGTATTTATTACTCAAAAGAATTTATTAAAAATCATAAATGCACATCACCCTCATTCCCTTTCTTCACTCGTTTATTATTTCGAGTTTTCCCCACTGGCATTGCACACCGTTTAGCCGATTTGGATTCGATTTTCAGATCAGACATAAACAACACGCACTGAGCCCAACCGGCCAAAGGTCCGTACAAACACCCAAACATACGAGCGATTCCGCTGTAGGATTTATCCGTTAAAGTCTTTGTTAGTTTCAGATGGGAAATATGATCCTTGTAATCGCGTTGGGCGATCTGAAATACGTGCGTGTCTACGGGAACGACGGAGAGTTTATCTAGAGACATGAGGCAAATACAATCGGCGACTTTTGGACCAACACCGGAAATCCCCATAAGGTGAGAGCGTGCCTCGGGGTAGGTTGTCAAACGCAATGAGTTTAACCAATCAGATCCCCCCTTCAGAGCGACCTGAGTAGCCGCTTTTGCGACGTACCGAGCTCTGTAGCCGAACCCAAGTCGACCTAGATGGGTCTCTACCTCGGTATTGTTCAACGAGTCCACGTCCGGGAAGGAATAAAACTTGCCAAAATTGGGAACATCCGCTACAACTTCCCCGTATTGGGCGCACAATCCCTCAATCATTCCGGTAATACGCGAAATATTATTATTCTGTGAGCAAATAAAGGAGAACAGATTTTCTGTGGGGTCCTGTCGCAACAGACGTATCCCGGGATGGGAATCCGCCAAGGACTTAAACAAGGAATCCTTGCGACCCCATTCCGAGTACAAATCCACGAGTTTATAGTCCAAACGGAAGTAGTCCACTATTCTATCCTCAGTACAAGATGAGCTTGAAGGAATCGCTGAACCTGTCCGGGTGCGCTTTTTACGCGAAGGACCAGCTGAACTGGTATTCTTCCGTGAAGGGCCTATGTTATAGTAAATGCCTTCCTCTGTTTGCCTAAGTAACCACAGCGATTTATTAATAACACCTGCCCACTGCCACTGCGGGAGTTTTGTATCTTCTTCAATCACAGTCGGTTGTCGCCATCGGAAAGATTGACCACTTGACAGAGTTGATGATAAACACAATTCTTCCCTGGGAATAGGAAAGAAGCTTTCCGACCGAGTTGCCTTTTCTTCTACCATATTCCTATTAAATGCGGTACAATTGTGTACAGCTACCGACCGAGCAGTACCTGTAAGTCTGTAAGTGTAAATAAACTGTAACTGATATGAACGGATCATAAGATTGACGGACTGCGTAATGTGCAAATAATTAATTACAATATGGACGTCAGTGTAATCCTATAACCAGACTCAGATTGTCAGACAGCTGAAAACGGTTCCAGGACAAAGGTCCGGACCGAAAACCTACAGCAACGAGTAGTTAAATAAAAACAGGATTGCTCTTTAGGTGAATTCAAATTTCCCGGTTTAATCTAATATCTAATGCGTAAATGGCATCGTTGAAGAGCAGATATGTTTTTAACAATATACAGTACAGTCCCTATTTCGTTAAGAACCGACTGGTCTGCTCTTGGACTTGCAGTAACACGTTTCTAGGCAGATAGGTAACAACTGCGTAAGTGGAATTTGCATAATATGCAACATGCGAAAACTTACTTTCAGATACAGTAGTATAGACGATTAGAATAAAACATTTAAAAATATATTATATATTACATAGTTGCTTTTTTTCAATAGTTACACTTGGGTCTATAAAATATAGGCCTAATATGTAAGTTAAAAAGATGTTAATGGATTAAAGATGTGAAAGTTATAAAGTTGTTAATATATTATATGGTACCGAAGTAAAGATCCTGTTAATCCATGGCTGTTAATTATAGTTAGTATATATATTGCTGTCCCGTAGAGCTGGTTTAGTTATTAATGTGACACCGCCTCCCATAATTTTTTTTACAAACCTTAATGAGATTGCATGAAATTTGAAACAGAGATAGTTTCACCTCCCGACCACTACTGCTTGGGTGAGCCAGAATTTTAATTTTTGCTTTCAATCTTTAGCTACAAGCGTATAAAAAAAAGTGTCTCCAGCAATATTACACCAGTTAAACCGCAGTTATTCTTCTACCTTATAGCTGTTTGTTGGTACCAATGTAAAGCTGGTCATGCAAGCATTCTAAATTATGTAACAAAATTTGAATTTCGTTGAAAAATAGCTGAGATATGAGCGTTCAAATGTTGCATGGTGTTGCACCTGCGCGAGGCTATTTTATTCTATTTAATATGCATCATAATCTGGAATATTTTGTTTATTCAAATACGTAGCTGGGCAACAATGCATTACAGATTTAAGATTAAAGATTACATCTTTAATCATTCTGTTACGTAGCTATTCATACATTAAAAAAATGTTCCAGAATATCGTTTATTTATTAAATATAATAAAATAGCCTCGCGCCGGTGCAAAACCGTGCAACATTTGAACGCTCATAGCTCAGCTATTTTTCAACGAAATTCAATTCCAATTCCAACAAACAGCTTGTAAATAATCGCCAGGTTGTCGACCGAACTTTCTAATTTATCTGTACCCATTTTTGGGATCGAAACGTAATCTGCTGTCTTTGCAGCACTCTGTCCAACCTCCCTCTAGCGGGAAGGTTGGCAGGCCCTCTTAGGATCGAAACGTAACTAACTGGCCACTCAGCAGTCTCCTTGGCTACCCAATCAGGACTCTTCCTGGGAAGGTATTTAAGGAGCTGCTCGCCACTTTTTCTTCACTCCCAAGTCAACAACCCTTTCCTTGTGCAAACCCCCGCAACAAAGTTTAGTGATTTAATTGTTTCCTCTTCTGTTTCCTTATTATTCATTGAATTATTAAAAATAAACTCAGTTATAGCTTTTACTCAAAATCAACTTTTTCAACCTTCACCATCAGAAATCTCTTCTACCTCTACTTTGGGGGCCGACACACTGACACACATTTGCACTCCCTTCGGCAACTGGGATTCTAAAATCAAAGGACTCTCTTCATCTCTCAACGCCCAGTTCGCCACACCGGATTCCTCTCTCAACCACACTAACTATGGAGAACTTCGCCGAGGCTACTCTACGGGGTCGCAAGAAGTCCACAAAGAAGGCCAACACTTCTCAGATCCGCGAGATAACCGCTCTGGATCCTGACACCCCTGAGCGCCAAGGACATCTGGCGATACACACCGGTCGACTACAGCAGCGAAAAGGCTGCTGGAAGTCTTCTTCTACTCAAGTCTGAGGATGAAGAAGCCGCCGAACTACTGTCAGACGAAATGGAGTCGGAACGGGATCGAATCTTAGAGGCCGAACTCCATCTAGAACAGCTCCAGAAACTCTTCCCTGCCAATCAACCGGCACCTCCTTCTGACTGCGACTCTACTGCGTCGTCTGCTGCTGCTGCTGGCGTTGATGCCATCCTGTCTACCTCAACGCTCCCTAAACTGTCGCTGCCCACCTTCTCGGGCGATCCCCTGGATTGGCGACAGTTCTACGACCAGTTCGTCGCTCTGGTCGACTTCGACAAATCGACTGTCTCCCCTGCGGCAAGTTCATTGACCTGAGGAACTGCCTACAGGGTCCTGCTTTCGCCGCCGTGCAGGGCATCACCTACGCCACGGCCACCAAAGAACTTCTCTCTCAGTTTGGTCAACCAAACGTTTTGATTGCTCTGTACAGCCATAGGATCGTCAACGCCCCTGCAGTCACCAGTGATAACCCGGATCAACTCCGCATTCTGGTCGACACCTTCTCTGCCTCCGCCAGAGAGATGGAGTCTATATTCGAGGACGTGGAGACGACTGGGCTAAATGGGGAGCGAGCCCCATGTGCATTCTCCACGAAACTAGCTGGACTCCACTTTGCTCAACAGCTTATGTCCAAGCTTCTGAAGACGATTGTATTGGAATGGAATCGCCGGAACACCGAACCTACCGGTTGTCACAACCTCGAGGCGTTGCTCAATTTCCTTAAGACTGAGCTGGAAGGCCTCGAGGCCTACATACGCTATGGAGAGCCGTCCAAGCGTCCTGACCCTCGACCTACATCTCCCAACACTTGACAAAACCAGAAACCCTCTGTTACCTTCTCTGCTAAAACTCTGATGCCTCCTTGGATCAAAGACCTCCCTAGCGGTGAGCGGCTCACAGCAGTGAGGGCACAGCGACTCTGCAGCAACTGCCTGGCTGGTGGCTATATCGTGTCCACCTGCCCACAACCTCCCAGCTGATTCAACAACTTCCCCCCCCCCTGGGGGACCTTATAGGGTCGGCTCATCCTCTACCTCTGGTGGGCGTCGTCCAGCTCCCTCTTCTAATCCTCACCTGGATCCTTCGGTTCCAGAGTTTAGACCTCCTGCCAGGACTATGGTGGCTTGTTGAAGGCCACACATGGCACACCTGCAGACTGCCGTGGTGACCGCTAGCGACCCCCACCAAACTGCTTCTAGAAAGATCAGACTCCTCCTAGACACCGGGTCGGAGGAGTCCTACATAACCTCCGAACTCGCCAGCTACCTCGAGCTGCCGGTTCGAGACAGAGCCTCATTTATCTCTGAGGCTTTCGGTGGCATTGTCACACCAACTCAGGATCGTTGTCAGGTGGGCCTCCTCCTTAGCAAGGGAACCTCGTCCTTTGGCATCCGGGCCTGGGTGGTGGACACTATCTGCTCCCCCCTGGGCCCACAAAACCTTAGATCCACCAACTGGATCACCATCGACCTGGCGGACCCTGACCCTTCAGCGGTTCGCCCCACATGCTTCCTCATCGGCGCCGACCTCCTCCCTCGCGTCCTCCTTCCTGGGATGATCACTGAGAGCCGGGTCATGGCCCAGAATACGATCTTTGTGTGGACCCTCCTTGGCAGTCACACATCTGCAACACCCAGTCTCTTCCGTGTGTGTACCAGGAGCCTGGACATCCTCTGGGACCTGGAGACCATCGGGATAGACCATAAATCAGATGATGAAGGTTTGGACTCCTTCATCAAACCGCGTCTCGTTCGGGACGGTTCGAGATCAACCTCCCTTGGATCGACGACTGCAGACCATCCTCTAACTACGGCAGAGTCCCCTCACGCCAGCTGAGACCCCATCATCTTGAGGGACTCAAACAACTCGAGTCACTGGGGTACATTGAGAGACTGGTCTCTCTTCCCCTGTAAAAGCTTTTGCGGAATTAGCTGGTTGTTTTCCCCGCAAAGTACTCTGTAGTTGGTTTAACGGACATAAAAAGCCGTTTCCTTACTGTACCGGTGTTTTAGTGAACATAAAAAGCCATTTCTTCTGTATGTGTACTTTAGCGGACATAACTAGCAATTTTATGTCGCAATACGCTAAAATCCTCTTGACACAGTGTAGTTACTATGACGACGGCTAACAGCTGATATGTACATGTGTAGCTTTTCCTTTGTTTCTTTGTTCGGACAACCAATCATAGCGATTCTCCTGTTATTTGTACAGAAACCTCCGGGAAATCGCGCAATGCATTACGGTTTATGTTTACCTTTTTTCCTGATGCCAGAAGACCGGCTTTGGAATTTCTGTGTTTTCAGGCTTTAGCCAAACATTAGTAGGCTTTGGTCATAGAAACGTATAACCGTTATCTAACATACCATACCAAATCAAATCAAACCACACTGCATGTCAACTACAAACACCACAATTTTACTGCTATTTACTGTCGGTTATTAATTATCAGTTGATGGAATATTATTATATTGGATAATATCGATAAATAATTATAAAACCCCCAATCTTCTTGATATACTGAAGGTAAGAGACCGGTTAGATATAACAATTGCGACTTACATTATATTGGTTTTGGAGTGAATCTAATGCTATTTCATAGGCACTACATGAGTGAGTTGTTGTTCTCTTTATATGTGACTAAAATTAGTGAAGGTCGGCAGATCGGTGTGCAGCATTGTGCGGTAGTGTGCATGATTGTGACTGATAACGAAGCATCTCCTAAAGAATGCGCTTTATACGTGAATCCATAGCCATCCCGTTGTGTCTAGTGTAAGTCATAACTCTGTTTACATATTTAGAGCGCCACGTCCTAAAGGAACTGTTAATATTTCCCGAAAGTGAATAATATTGGTCAGAGATTATATATTAACAATCAGTCGAATAATACAGTAGGCCTACACCGCAATAAGGTCAAAGCTTCAGAATCCAGTCTCCCGGGTATATCCAGCGGGTGAATGGTCGCGCATAGACTGGCTTCGGCTAATGTAGTGTATCAAATACTCTTTATAGGCTAAAGTCGATTTATAATCTAGAAGACATCTAAATTTGGCAGGTTAAACTGCTAAAAAACTGCTGAAAGCGCGAACAATAACGGTTATTGCTTCTGTATTGCAGTAGGCAATAAAGCTGAAGTGCCGGTCAACCGGTACCCAGTAGGCCTAACTACCTAACCACCCGAACCGGTACTTACAGCAGTACAGGTACAGCAGTATTATTCGATTTTGATAATTATATACCGGTAGGCCTTAATATTTAATCAGGGAGGGCCTGCCATGGTTTTTTATTGGGATTTTACTTTTTTCTGGCAGTTTTATTTATTTGTAGGCCAATATTGAGCAGAAGGCGTGTAAGCCTGCTCAGATTGTATAGATAATTTGT
>JAUCBJ010007757.1:40000-58293 GCA_032718475.1 Nemertoderma westbladi
AGTTTGTTTAGGCTTGATAGTAGTCTGCCAGCGTTTGGTCTGTATTTTGTTTGAGTAGTCTGTACGCGTAGCGTAATATTTATTATTCAGAGTTTATGCGATTATTCATAACATTCATATCCCCAAGTTTATTCCTACAGTAATTGTGCTTGTTGTACATACCGTTATAGTTAAATTAACCCCGGTACTACATCAGGGCTGCTTGGCGTAGGTAAAGACTGGTGATTTTATGCCCCGGTCACTCCAGCAGATACCGTGGTTCTTTTAGCTGTACAAGTATTTCTAACTGCTGATTATTTGTTGTATAAGTACTTGTACCTAATTTAGGGTTTAGTGTGCAGTGCTTTCCGAAGGTAATTAGTGTGTGGGACGAGCCACGAAGTTGGCGGAGCCTTACCGAATTGACACTGTTAGGGGGTGGGTCAATTTATGCAAATAGTTGTCGTCGTCGTCGTTGTCGTCGTCGTCGTCGTCGTCGTCGTTGTTGTCGTCATCGTCGTCGTTACGATTTTGACATGCTAATAACTTTGTCGGATTTAAAGCTGCCAAGTTGAAAATTTGTAGGTATCAATATGAGCAAAAGTTGAGATTTTTGAGAGACTTTCAGACACCATCAGTGCAATGGTCTCCCGCTAGAGGGCCACATGTCTAAACATTAAATACCCTCCCATTTCTTTGCTTTTAATCCGTTTAAGCTGAAACTTGGCAGATATGTATTAGACCATTAGCTGTGACTTTTAAAGGAGGCGAATCCATCTGCAGTACTCCAGTCTGCCGCTAGAGGGCCAAAGGTCTGAAAGTGAAATCGTTGTCGTCGTTACGATTTTGACATGCTAATAACTTTGTCGGATTTAAAGCTGCCAAGTTGAAAATTTGTAGGTATCAATATGAGCTAAAGTTGAGATTTTTGAGAGACTTTCAGACACCATCAGTGCAATGGTCTCCCGCTAGAGGGCCACATGTCTAAACATTAAATGCCCTCCCATTTCTTTGCTTTTAATCCGTTTAAGCTGAAACTTGGCAGATATGTATTAGACCATTAGCTGTGACTTTCAAAGGAGGCGAATCCATCTGCAGTTCTCCAGTCTGCCGCTAGAGGGCCAAAGGTCTGAAAGTGAAATCGTTGTCGTCGTTACGATTTTGACATGCTAATAACTTTGTCGGATTTAAAGCTGCCAAGTTGAAAATTTGTAGGTATCAATATGAGCAAAAGTTGAGATTTTTGAGAGACTTTCAGACACCATCAGTGCAATGGTCTCCCGCTAGAGGGCCACATGTCTAAACATTAAATGCCCTCCCATTTCTTTGCTTTTAATCCGTTTAAGCTGAAACTTGGCAGATATGTATTAGACCATTAGCTGTGACTTTCAAAGGAGGCGAATCCATCTGCAGTTCTCCAGTCTGCCGCTAGAGGGCCAAAGGTCTGAAAGTGAAATCGTTGTCGTCGTTACGATTTTGACATGCTAATAACTTTGTCGGATTTAAAGCTGCCAAGTTGAAAATTTGTAGGTATCAATATGAGCTAAAGTTGAGATTTTTGAGAGACTTTCAGACACCATCAGTGCAATGGTCTCCCGCTAGAGGGCCACATGTCTAAACATTAAATGCCCTCCCATTTCTTTGCTTTTAATCCGTTTAAGCTGAAACTTGGCAGATATGTATTAGACCATTAGCTGTGACTTTCAAAGGAGGCGAATCCATCTGCAGTTCTCCAGTCTGCCGCTAGAGGGCCAAATGTCTGAAAGTGAAATCGTTGTCGTCGTTATGATATTGACATGCTTATAACTTTGTCGAATTTAAAGCTGCCAAGTTGAAAATTTGTAGGCATCAATATGATCAAAAGTTGAGACGTTTGAGAGACTTTCAGACACCATCAGAGCAATAGTCTCCTGCTAGAGGGCCACATGTCTAAACGTTAAATGTCCTCCCATTTCTTTGCTTTTAATCCATTTATGCTGAAATTTGGCAGATATGTACTAGACCATTAGCTGTGACTTTGAAAGAAGGAATTGAATTGAATTGAATTGAAGGCTAATCCGTGTGCAGTTCTTCAGTCTGCCGCTAGAGGGCGAAATGTTTGAAAGTGAAATCTTTCTCCCATCTCGTTATTTATGATCCGTTCAAGCTGAAACGTAGCAGATATGTAGTAGAAGTCGGCCTGAGTCTTTGGTGGGCAGTAAACGGTCTGGAGTCCTCCAGTCTGCCGCTAGAGGGCGAAATTTCTGAAAGTGAGATCCGTCTCTCATTTCGTTATCCGTTATTCAAGATGAAACTTGGCCGATGTACGTATGTACTATTCATCCATAGGCTGTGTCTTTGTGGGGCTGGAGACCCTAATCCATCTTCAGTTCTCACTATACCGCTAGAGTCAGAAATGTCTGAATAGAAATGAAAGAGGTAAAAAGTAATTAGGCGAAATCTGCTTAAAATTTGCTAATACAGTAATACTTTCGAATTAGTACTTAAATTAAATTTAAGTCACGTGCTGCGCGAAGGCCCCACTTCGTGTAGGCAGTATATTTGTGTTGTAAAGTGGTTAATAGGCACGTTGGTTTTGGTAGACCGCGGTAATTAACTTCTAGGTAGGAACACTCCGTGATACATAATGTAGTGCTTATAGCGATATGGCTATAAGTCGTCAGACGGTGGTATTTTTCCTATCTGGACAACGCAGTATATTTACTACTGCTTTGTTATTTTCAAATACTGTAGTATCCTGTCTGTTTGTAATAACCAGATATTCTAACCCTTTGTTAGGCTGGTTTGTAGACTTCTTGTAAAATTACCCTAAAAATTCGTACGTGTAATTTTTGTGTTTATTTAGAGATTGTAATCTCACCCCGAATTGTACGTAATTTGTAGTATTAAGTAACTTAGGTAAATTAGAATTATTTGTTTTTAGTGTCCAACAAGTAGCACTTCACTGAGAGCGTACAGCTTCTGTGCAGTGACTCCTTCCCAGAAATAATAACATTTATTTCAAATATTGACAAAACCCATTATACGGGTATATATATATTATAAATCAACTCAAACTGATTTATAAAATAGTAGGCCTGTCATACATCAATTAGGTCTAAATATCAGTTGGACTACTGCTTAAATAACGGTAATAAGGCAAAGTAAAGTAGCCAAGTAACCCCTAAAATTTCAGAAATTCAATTATTCTAAAATAATTGACATACCGGTATTTACAATAGGCTTATTATATTTATTTCAATAAATTTAGGCTGAAATTATACCGGTATTCTGTAATTAATTCTAGTCCATAATTATACTTATATATATTATAAGTGTAAGCCGTATACTGGTATTCACGATAGGCCTATTATATATTTATATATATTTGTGCTGAAATTACATACCGGTATTCTGTGACAAATCTAGTCTGTAATAATACTTATATATATACTATAAGCATACCGGTATTCTAATATATTATATATATATATCACGTTACACTGAGTAACAGTATCAGTAATTAATTACTAGGATAACAGTTGATACTGAATTACTAGACTTGCTTTAACTGTAATATAGCAGTAGGCATTCAACTGTACAAACAAACATGTCTGACACAAAGCAAAACCTATCAGACAGTCTCCTAGATACAACCATCTGTGACCCAGACAGGAGTGTGGAACGTGTGAGACCGAAGTTCAATTCACCTCCTACTGTAAGAAAGATCATCCCTCCAGTAGTAATATCAGACCCTAGGCTATTCCAATACCGTAGGTCTATCATAGGCACTCGAGCTCAAGTCAAGCGAGACCAAGAAGCAGCGGAACAGCAGCAACACTCGAGCTGAGAACTTATTTCTCAGCGGCCCGACAGCTCCAGTAGTGCGGATACTGTAGAGCTGACACCCGAGCGCGGAGCTAAGATGGCAGATGCGGTTTATTCAGATCCCCTTCTCATCCTTCCTGCAGCCGTACTCACTAGGGTATTGATTGCGGTGGAGGAACACCAAATTGATTGGGCGAGAAGTAAGCGATCGACCAAGGATAGTTATGCGGGATACACAAGGGAAGAACTGAAGTCTATTGTCGAGTCGCAATGGAACTTCCCCGGACCCGGACTCCCGTTTGACTTATCGGAAGCGGCCTGGGAAAACATACACAGGATGGGAGTGACAAAAGAAACCAGCGATCCAGCTGTGTGGAAGAGGTCAGCAGCGGGATACGTACAGGGATTCTTCAGCTCTATGGAGCGATTAGAGGAACAACTGTTTCGACAACGCCAAGGACCTCAAGAGCAGGGAGAGCTGCTTTATCAAGTTAGAGAAAGAATTCTAAGAATCAGACTAATCTTATCGGCCTTTGAGGAGGCTTCGAAAAGAAGACAAGACACATCGTTGCAAGTTGCCATAAAGACTTGGTTTCAGCGAGTGAGTCTCCAAGTTCAAGGAACTGCCCAGTGGAAATCTCAGCTGGCTGAGCGCTCAAGCCATGGAGAATCAACAGACGCTACATTTTCCCAAGTGGAAAGTGAAGCGATAGCAGAGAAACCGCATGAGAGGGATGCTATTGACATCTATCTATCAGACTATCAACGATTTCTAGTGGATGAAGAGTTGAAGAGAAGGCTGAAGGGACTTCGTCCTAATAGTGAAGGAGCCAAGTTTGTGCTGGACGCAATAGATGCTGAAATGTTGGCTGAGAACCAAGCTAAATTTGATGAAAGCATCCGCATCGCTAAGGCTCAAGAAGAACAAGTAAAGAAAAAATGTATAGAAGACAGAAAGATAGCAGCAGCGGCAGCGGCAGAGGCAGAAGCGGAAAGAAAAGCAGCAATGGCAGCGGCAGAAGCGGCAATGGCAGCGGCAGAAGCGGAAAGAAAAGCGGCAGTGGCAGAAGCAGAACGGAGGGCATCGGAAGAGACAACCCAACTAGAGTTGGAAAATCTCCAAGAGAGGCAAGCAACTTCAATAAACAGTTAACAGCTAGTCAAATGCAGATGATGAGACGATCTACTCCCAAACGACAGGGATTTACATCATATGATGAAGGCGATACCACCGATCCTGAAGGCGGAGGAAATAGATCTCATCTAAGTAAGCGTAGAAGAATGTCCCACCGTCAGAAATTGCCTGATTTGCCCCCAGCTGTTAGAAGGCGACTAACTAACACAGACTTAGGTAGTACAGAACCCACAGACCAAATAATTAAAATAGAAAGACTCCCTACTATAGTAGATGAGCCTGAAATAATTAGGCCTGTTCTCGAAGCCACCCCCTCGGCGATAGAGACACCTGTACTCCCTGAACCTACCTCTAAATTCCCTCTGCACAGCACTAAGCTACCTGTGCCCCACAGAACCACCCCTGAAAATGTTCATGTCCTGGACTCCGAGCGAAATATTAATGATTTGTCGCCCGTTGTCCCTCGTCCGCCCGCTACAACGTTGGCGCCTCCCGCTTCGGCGGTCGAGTGGGTAGATGAGGGACGACGGGAGATAGGTCTCCTGCTCGGGCAGCTGAGGGAACACCGTTCTTGCTCCTCTCAGCAGGTCCAGGAGGTGGAGGAGAATGTGCAGCAGTTAAAGGGAACAATTAGAGAGGGTAGGTTAGAGTTGCAAGAAGTGCAGCAAAGTATTGCGTTAGAACGCGACAAACTAGTAAATCTACAAAAGGGTATACCACCACCCCCTTTAACAATGTGTCAACCTGTTAGGTCTGAAGTATTTCATGCGCAAGGTGTGGAGCCTACACGCATCTATACTGCTAGTGAAGTGGAAACTCCTATAGTAAACCCTATTAAGGGTAATTATAAACCTATTGACAATGATATTCCATATAGACCTGATCATAATCCGAGAAATTTATATACCGATAACTCGATATTAAATAACACGATGGCCCAAGAAAGTTTTACGCGTCAAATGGCTAGAACCGAAGCCCGTCAAGCGGTAAAGGTGGGAGAGATCGTCAAGTTCAATGGAGATGAGATGAAATGGTTACCTTTTAATGAATATTACAAAGATAACATACAGAACTCTGTGCTATCTAACGGAGAGAAACTTAGATTCCTCATCGAGTGCTTGGAAGGATCTCCCAAGTTAATGGCGTTAAAGTTTATTGGACATCCAGATGGATTAAGACAAGTTTGGGAAACCCTAAGCATCAGGTATGGTAATAAGAATAACATAGCTAGGTATTTGTATGCAAAATTGGTAGCGCCCCGAAAATTCATTAGCATCGGGATTATAGAGTTTTCCGATGAGATTCAGGAGATCTGTAGACAATTAGATTGGCTAGGTAAGTCTCATGAATATCAAAGTTCTATGGTTATAGGAGCCGTGACCTCAACTTTACCTAAGGGTGGAGTAGGCACACGCTGGGATAAGAAAGTGTTATATATGATGGAACAACAACGACGAGACCCTACCATGGCTGATCTCATGTCGTTCTTAGATGGAGAAGTGAAATTACAGCTCCTAAAGCAGTCCAGAGAGAAGACACCGGAAAACAAAGTAAGTGAGAAACCCGTTTCTAGGAGAAAGGTAACACCAGTGTGTTATACCGACGACGGCGAAAGCCAGGCTTCTCAAGAAGAAGACAGCGGGAAAGACACTGAAAGATCTTATTATGTCAATAAAACGCCTAAAGATGTAAGTAAATTCAAGTCTCGAACCAATGACAGGACAGAACAGGTAAGAACAACTCCTCCTACGTCTCCTAAGAGAATTCAGGTAAGAAAGCCTGAAGAAAGAACGAGTGTGCACAACGTTACTCAAAATAAGGTAAGTAATGTCAAACCGAAATGTGCGCTATGTGACGGGACCCACCGTTTGAACGTGTGTGATGAATTCCTAAAGAAATCATTAAAGGATAGACGGGAAGTCATGTGGGATAAGCGGTTGTGTTATAATTGCCTCAGACAAGGACACCAACGGCGAACCTGTTACTCAGACGCAAGGTGTGCGAAGTGCGGCGCAAAACATCATCTCTTGTTGCATACTGAATTCGAACGAAACAGCCCGAGTCAGGTAAGTGATTCCGAACTACATGTCCAATTCAGTGATGTGAACGACACAGACCAAAGTTCTGATATTCTATACGGACGAATTCTCCGATGAAAACGAATCCTGTTACCTGATAAATACCGCAGTGTATCGAGCACTTACGTATGAAAAAGACACAGACAGCGAGTTCCCCTTAACTACTTCTGACCGACAACCATCTTGGAAAGCGCCAACTTCCAATGTAGGAATCCGAGAATTTCCCGTAGTGCAGTTAAGGGTCCACGGACCTAAAAGGAGTTATATAGTGAATGCCCTCCTTGACTCCGGTAGCACGGGAACATTCATCGACAAAGAACTAGCCGAAGACATCTTTGCTGGACAACCCAAGTTCCGAACTAAGTTAAACATGTCAGGAATTATGCAGGTTTGGAAATCTACAGTAATAGCGGATTATTATGTAGGTGCATTGTCCACCCCCCAGGATGAACTAGGAGAACATAGTATAAGGTCAGTAAAAATGGTGGCGATAAAGAACTTCGCTACCAGCCAAGTAGAACCTTATAACTGGGATGAGGACGATTCCACCCAGCAGCTTAATATACCCAGATTCAACACAGATTACCCCGGAGTGCAAATACTCATCGGCCAAAATGCGCATGAAGCGCTTGAGACATTAGAGAAACGGCCTGCTCAACCGCAACCATTACAAGTCTATGCGGGAAGAACTAGAGTAGGTTGGTACTTTACTGGCTCTTCACGTAGAACTCTAATGGAAAGATTACCAAAAGAACAGGTATATCAATTAAGTGAATGGGAAGTGGAGAGCAGTGAAGTTGACGACCCAACTGAGGGAACACCATACTCCTCAGATAATGACGATATCCACCAGCTCTTCGACGAGGAGAATACCATCGATATCCTTACGGAAAACGAGACTTGGCAAAACCAAGTGAACCTATGTCAAGTCATTAGTCCATCAGGACGAGTCGACTATAACGACGAACTGAATGACGTAATAGAGAGATATAACGCGAAAACTCGAGATGAACACGCCGTACGATTCTTTACTCAAGAGGCTGTGGAGCCCAATTCCTACGATAAGGCCCTATCGGTAGAAGAAGAAAGAGCCAAGCAGATCCAGGAGACAACTACACGTTTTCTTAAAGATCAAGGTAGATATGAAATCGGTCTCCCATTCCGAAAGCGAGAACCAAAATTCATAAACAACCGACCCTTGGCGGAGAAAAGAATTGCTCAACTACATCGACGCCTTACGGCAAATGCTTCAGCTAAAGAAATGTATCAGACTCAGTTGAAGAAATTTATTAATAAGGGATATGCGGAGCGAGTACCGGAAGGAACACCCCTAACTGAAAGAACGTACTATTTAACACATCATTACGTTCCCAAACCCGGTAAACCTCATGAGGTACGAGTAGTATTCGACGGCTCTGCCCTCTACATGGGCCAATCCCTTAATTCCGAGTTGTTACCAGGACCCAACTTACTCCAATCCTTGTTGGGAATACTCTTAAGATTACGACAATATTCAATCGCTTTCGCCTCCGATATAGAAAGCATGTTCTTACAAGTCAAGGCGCTGGATAGGGATCGAGACAGCCTACGATTTCTGTGGTGGCCTGAAGGAGACCTCAACCAGAAACCGGTGGAGTACTGGATGACCATCCAGGCTTTTGGGATCATCTCAAGCCCTTCAAACGCCTGCTCAGTGGTGCGCACCACTGCTGATGACAACCGGGACGCCTTCTCAAAAGAGGTGATCGACAACATCAAACGGGATATATACATGGACGACAATTTAAAGTCCCTTCCATCTGTGGAAGAAGCCATTGATGTCGCCAAAGGAACGGTAGAGTGCTTAAAAAGAGGTGGATTTCGATTAACTAAATTCACCAGCAACTCCCGTGAGTTTCTGGAATCGATTCCGGTAGAAGATCGAGGAGCGAAAGACCTAGACCTAATCAAAGATGATCTTCCAGAAACCAAGATACTTGGTTTGAAATGGGACACAGAGAGAGATATCCTGTTTTTCCAGCTAAAACAGCGAGATAATCCAGTTCGGACTAAACGGATTTGTTTAAGTATCCTGAGCACTTATTTCGATCCATTGGGATTTATTAGCCCAGTTATATTGATTGCTCGGAGTTTAGTACAACAAATGTGGCTTGAAAACCACTCATGGGACGATCCACTTAAGGGAGAATTATTAAAGAAGTGGATGAAATGGGAAGATTCTCTACCAGCCATCGAGAACTTTATACTTTCCCGTTCATATTTTGGTCATGTTCTCCCTATGTATTCCTATCAACTCCATGTGTTTGGGGACGCCAGCGATATGGGAATAGGTATAGTAGCCTACCTAAGAGTGGAAACTCCGGATGGAATCAAAGTCGCCTTGGTTACCTCTAAGGCATTGATAAACAACAAGTTGAAAGTTCCTCGAGCGGAGTTAAAAGCGGCTCTATACGCTACAGCCATCGGCCGGAATGTAACAGAACAGATCGACTATCCCCTGGAGAAAACTGTCTATTGGACCGATGCTTTACTCGTGTTGGAGTATATAACCAATGAAGTCTGTCAGTTCAGCGTCTTCGTTACCAACAGAGTAGCCATTATACTTAGTCGCACGAAGATGAATCAATGGAGACATTGCCCCGGAACGATTAATCCAGCAGACATCGCCTCCAGGGGAGCAACTCCACAAGAACTGATAGATACTCCAGACTGGTTAGGTGGACCCGACTTCCTAAGCAAAGAAGAGGATGAATGGCCTCCTCATCTTACTACGGCAGAGATTAGACAGGCCAAGGGAGTGGAGAAAGTCAAACCTAAAACTCAGGCGAGTAAATCGAAGTTATTTAAACCCGTGGTAGATCTGTCTGTACTACACACTTCCGGAGACGACGCTTTGGATCCGAAACCCACAGCCACAAACAAGTCTGTTGTGGAAATCAGAGAGAAGGATTGGAAATCTGGAATACCAGACGTTTCGCAACGACTCTCACCTCTCCTGCAGAGAGCGATATATCACTACAGTTCCTGGAACCGGCTCTGTAAGGCCGTTACATATCTAAAGCGATGTTTTCATCATCATTACTCCAGGGCGAAGACCAATAGTGATACCGCTCCACTGACATCTGTGCAGGTCCATGTTGTTAAAGATCTTCCCAAATATAAGATATCCGACAGGTTTCTGAAGGAGAAGATCAGTTATCAGGAGCATGAAGAAACCAACAAGCAGATGCTGAGACTCCTGCAATGCTATGAGGATTCCGATAAGTATTTCCTGTTGTTGAGAAATCCACAGATGCGCTTACGGGATCGTTTCTCTAGCACAATGATAGATGGGTTGATACGTGTTGGAGGAAGATTAACTAATGCTCCATTATCCTTTGACACTAAGTTTCCCATACTCATTAGAAATTTTGAAATACAAGTCAAGATGATTGTAGACGTTCACAGCAAACTTTATCATGCTGGTAGAGAACGAGTTCTTAGCGAAATTCGAACTCGCTATTATTTTTATAAACCCCGTAGAGCTCTGAACCAAGTTCTTAGGAACTGCATACCCTGTAGGAAAGTATTCAGTAGGCCTTTAACACAGCGAGAGGCAGAATTACCTAGGGAACGAGTAAGCTTCTATGAACCACCCTTTACTAATACCGGTGTAGATTTATTTGGCCCTATTGAAGTATATCGTGCTAGGACTATAGTCAAGAGATGGTGTGTCATCTTTGTTTGTATGACTTGTAGAGCTATCCATCTCGATATGGTGAACGATTTATCTACCAACAGCTTCCTATTGAGCTTACGACGACAGATCGCTCGCTTTGGAACTAGTAACACGATGAGATCTGATAAGGGAACGAACTTCATTGGTGCCAACAATGAAATCAAAGCTTACGTCAAAGATTGGAACCAAAGACAGGTGGACGATCAGCTAAGGGTAACGGCGTCTAGCTGGACCTTCAACGCCGCAGACGCCCCTTGGTGGGGAGGAAGTTGGGAGAGATTAATCAGGAGCGTGAAGACCGCATTTCACTTCATAGTGCCGTGCCGCGCGTATCTCACCGACGAACTTTTGCGGACGTTAATGGAGGAAATCGCCGCCTATCTCAATGAGAGACCGCTTATGCCAGTCTCCTCGAGTCCCGATTCCCTGGAAGCGCTAACACCCACGCACTTCCTACTGAAGAAACCTGTAGCCATGCTCCCACGATCGGAAATCACAGACGGAGACGAATACTGCCGGCAAACTTGGCAACTTATGCAGTTGTTATCCCGTCGTTTCGCTGACCATTTCGAAAAACATTATCTGCCCACGCTACAACTTCGAACTAAGTGGTTTGCGCAGCAAGAAAACGTCAGCGCTGGAGACATGGTCCTTATTGTGGATTCAGATCTTCCACGTAAGCGGTGGCAGACAGGTCGTATCATCGAGACTCACATCTCGGATGATGGTTTGGTGCGATCGGTAGAACTCGTCGTCATGCGACGTAACTTTAAGAAACCGGGAATTGTCTTCGAGACACAGCAGCTCAATCGCCCAGTTGGTCGTTTATGTTTACTGGAAAGAGACAGAGAACTCTCCGGAAACTACGGAAGGCAAGATACTTTTCCCACGACCACCTCCCTAATCCAACAAACATCTAGGGACTCCCCAATTTAACAACGGCTGGAGTGGGTGTATGACTATATTTTATACTTGTCTTATTATTTCATATTTATGTATGTATTATTATGTAATTTTATTATAATCGTTTTCTTTAATTTTATTTAGTAGAATGTTATTTTAGCAATTATTTAGTAGATTAGTGCAATATATATTAGTGTTTATTACTTAATTACTTATATATTATATATTTACAGCGACGGCGAGAAATAATTCTTTTTCTCTTTCCTTACTGTCCGTATTACATTACAAATACGTAACTACAGTAAGATGGAATGTCCGTACTTATTAAAGTACAATAAAGCTCCTACTATATTTAAGTATTATTGATAGGCAGAGTATTAGGAATGCAAAATTCAGATCCTTGTGTCTCGGCTAAACCAAGCTCTGGGTAGACCTTTGAAACGACTTGCCTCTTCTCACTGACATTGCTTCGTGCGATATTGCTCTCATAGCGTATATTAAATAATACATATAGTAGCGTGATGTCCCTTTAACAGTAGCGTACAACGCAAAATAAATCTGTTAAACCCTTTGACCATCTGTAATTCTAGTCGATTAAGATATCGCAGCACCCACCGATATAATTGAAAGACAAAATTCTAGAATCAGTGGTTAACTTCCCCAGACAAGTTCTGGAATAAACTGGTGCCCATCCTAAATATTAATTATTAATATTTACAAAATCTGTCAAATTTTAGATCCTTTAAAATTCTAGTCTATTAAGATATCGTAGCACTTACCGATATTCTTAAAAGGACCAATTTCATAGAATCAAGGAATCAAGGAATAAAATTGTGTCTATTTAATATTAAATAATACAATTTACGGGAATAAATTTAAATTCATATTTAATGAATTTGATAAATTGTCATTTTTATACAATTTATGACATTCCCAAAATTCCATTAATTAATAGATCATGGGAGCGGAGATTCACTATATTAAGTGTATTAGTGTGCGAAAATCTCCAATATATAGTCAATAGCCGATAAAATTCATAAAATCATGTATAAAGGGGATATTGACAATTAAAGAATTACTATTAAATAGCATCCCAGATCTGTATGCATGAGAATTACCCTAATTCTACCGCTAGCTTTCCATAATGTCACCATGGCAACAACCACGCTAGAATTAGAAGTGAGTTAAAAGAACAATAGAAAGCTTGCCCCATTGAATAGTATAGGGAACAAATAGCACACTGCTAGTATCCAAGGATACATAACAATAACGTGACATTCTGGAAGGCACTTGACTAACGGACAAATGGCCCAAATGTGTATAATTTGTGACAGTTGTGTGGAATTTGTGCGTTTATAGGTGAATGTTACTACTAAAGTGTGTTTACAGTAGCGAGTCGCAATTGTGAAAGTAGCCCTAACTCTGCAGCAAGAACCTGAAGTAAATCTAAGCCTTTGGGACGGACAGTGGAGTGACTTGTGCCGGTTATCGTTGTCGTTGTGTAGCTACTACGTTGGCGAAAACACAGCGACGACGGTACATCGGCGCTGAGGATCTTGCACTGTCCGGGGGCAGAGAGGGGTAGGCAGCGACGCCCGCTAGCCTAAATATAAACTCATTATAATATTGATAAATTCATGTAGCAGATATGACTGAATTGATAGAAGATGATCTTGGTATCAGGGAGCGATATACTCTACCTTTACAAGCGTTTGTTGATAGCTTGATACGCGGCGACGCTGGTCCAACTACTACGGAGGACGATGGTCGTTATATCGAACCACCAATGTCCCAGGAGCAACTTACGCGTGAATTGTACTATAGAAAATTCACCGCTCGCTATACGCATCGTAATGGTACGTATATGGACTTCTTAACTACTGGCCATCCTATCGATTTACATGATACGGACGATGTAGACACCAAAAGGGAAATGGTTTTATTTAAATATCATACCCAGCGGAGTCGGAACGATAAACCGAGAATGGAACACGAGAATTCTATTCGAAACCGACTCGAAGGATGGAATGTGGAAGAAGGCTTGTAAAGACAAGTAGAGGAGAACCACTGGAAAAAAGACGTACTTTAATGTCCAGGGTCCATAATGTGAATAATTTTCCCCGGGGCACGGGTGCTCGCGGGTGGTCTCCTTCGGGAGGCTGTAATTTTCTCTTATTTCATCGTCTTCCTGTAATTATTGTGATCAGTGTCACAATTAAAGAGCAAGAATGAATGGTGACATAACGGAAAACAAGTCCATCGTGGTATCTTACAGATACTACCATATATCCTTCCTCCTCCTTACTACCATTATCCCTCTATACATCGCTATTGAAAATACAACATACTTCGTCCCACCTTCTCTTCCCAACGCGCTTGGAGCTTTGGGAGACGATCGACCAATCCTAGTGGTATCGTGGTATGGATCGTACCACTTACTACTAAACCTCCTCATCCCTTACTATTGATTTGGATGCTCATATTGGTGTCCGCACCTCCTGTCCATGTCACATTCTGTTGATATTTATGATATCAACTTCCACCCTCTCGTTGTTGATTAGAAAATCAACCATCAATAATTTCCACAAAGTCCACAACCGTGATACAAGGACTGAAAGGACACGTGGATAGTTTGTGAACAACTGGTACCATTATGTGTCATAAATCTGGTTGTTCACCCCCCTAATCACTGGGGATAAATTCATTTGGAGATAGTCTTCGAACGTTTGAATCCCCCTACTGAGATCGTATTTCTGAATATTTCAGAATGCGATATAGGTTTTCCTCTGCTCTACCATCACTGTCGGAAAACATGTTAGGCATACAACGGGAACATGGAGAACATTCCATATGCTTTCGTCGATACTCAGCTGATTGCTCCCTGGGCAGAAGGCCGAGGTTTCTTCCGCACTATGTATGCCAATTCACCCAGCGGCATTACTAAAGTACAACGAACCTCCATCGGACATCTTGCCTTTCAAGAATACGGATGGAATTTCAAGGTTGGAAATCCTATCAACTATCAACAAGTATATGGAGATCATTATTCTCGATTATACTTTGACGGACCATTGACCGCACCTGGCGCCGTGTATAGCTTTATGAGTGTTCCACTTCGTCCCTCCTTAGCTATATACACGATCTTTGAAAACGCCGCACTTGCCGGTTGGCTAGCCGATGTGTGCAGTCGTACCATACGCGCCCATCCCTTAATACTTGGAACCAAACTCGCCAAGCTAGATGAACACAATAAATTCATCCGCTTCGAATGTTTCAGGCGCTTTCTGACTCCGTTCCGTAACGTTGATAGTCAGTTCAAGGACCGCGCTCTGACCAAACTCAGCCTAAGAGACTCAGCTGCGGAGAAGTTAGACAGCGCGGGATTCGCCCTTTTCAAGGACGTTTGTATACAGAACTTACATTCATCTGTTATACAAAGACCTCGAATACCCACGGGTTATTCTGTCGTGGAAGTTCAGACAGTGGGTTCGCTTGCGGAGACAGCCGCACCTATCTCAGCTATGCAATTGGAAGACGAACCAATATGCTTAGAATCTGAGGAGATTCAGCCTACAGCGCCCCGGAGCAGCGATAACGACTACGTCTTGGAATGGTATCAAGGTCCACAATGTCTCACCGCATACGATTATCGGCACGCCAACTATGTTTCTCGAAAACGTTGCCGATTATGCGCATCGAGAGATCATTTCACCCCTATGGACTCAGACGTACCCTGCTCCTATTTCCACGAACAACCGATGATGGAGATCTATTGTGCGTATTGCAGACTCAATAACTCGCACATTTTTGCAGTTTGCCCCCAATTTATGACTCAATGCCACCACTGTCAACTTAAAGGACATGCCAGTTTTAATTGCCCTTTTAACCGCGATTTGGAAAGCGTAGATGAGATGATTACCCTGCGCTACATCCGAGCTTGGGAAGCGAACGCGGATTTACATTGTGAGTCACGCCATCGCTATTACCCTGGACGCGCCTACGAGGGAGTTTACGCGTTCCATCCTTATCTATTCGCGTCTGTTGAACAAAAAACACGCACACCGAGTTACGAACTAATGAAGCGTGTTGGTGAGTGTATTTCCACCAAATTTGTTCGAAAATATCTCAGGAACGTCAATCCTAACGATATTAATTCATACCATTTGATCAATTTCATCCGTCAAGACCCTGAGTATGGCGATTTATTTATCAACTCGCACCCTGAGTTACAGGAAGTATCTCGACGGCCCTACGAATATCGAGCCAGAGAACGCGAGCTGGAAAGAACCATTAAACCGAGGAAGTTTCTCACCACTCACGGTCCACCTACCGCTATTGTCCAGACGACTCGTCAGGGACCAGTAGGAGCTGCTGTCCTAAGACGCGCCCTAAAGGCCGTTAGACCTCGCTCCACTGAAGTTGATATCGATCAACCAGGTACCTCGACCGGCGGATACACCGATCGTAATCCTAAACCTTCTGATGCAATTGTATTGCACCCTTCACCCAGGAGTTACAGCCCTCCTAGTAAAGTGGCTCGCCCCAAAGAGAAAAGGACTCTTGCTAGCCTCAAAAAACTGCGTAAACGCCGTCCGCGTAAGAAAGACTAACTGTTTAGAGTATTTTTATATTTTAGAAACTGTGATTTTTTATATTTTATAGAATTAAATCCCATTTTCTGGGAGCGGTGTAAAAGCTTTTGCGGAATTAGCTGGTTATTTTCCCCGCAAAGTACTCTGTAGTTGGTTTAACGGACATAAAAAGCCGTTTCCTTACTGTACCGGTGTTTTAGTGGACATAAAAAGCCATTTCTTCTGTATGTGTACTTTAGCGGACATAACTAGCAATTTTATGTCGCAATACGCTAAAATCCTCTTGACACAGTGTAGTTACTATGACGACGGCTAACAGCTGATATGTACACGTGTAGCTTTTCCTTTGTTTCTTTGTTCGGACAACCAATCAGAGCGATTCTCCTGTTATTTGTACAGAAACCTCCGGGAAATCGCGCAATGCATTACGGTTTATGTTTACCTTTTTTCCTGATGCCAGAAGACCGGCTTTGGAATTTCTGTGTTTTCAGGCTTTAGCCAAACATTAGTAGGCTTGATCATAGAAACGTATAACTGTTATCAATCATACCAACTACCAAATCAATGCAAATCATATTGTCAACTACAAACACCGCATTTTTACTGCTATTTACTGTCGGTTATTAATTATATCAGTTGATGGAATATTATTATATTGGATAATATCGATAAATAATTATAAAACCCTCAATCTTCTTGATATACTGAAGGTAAAGAGACCGGTTACATATAACAATTGCGACTTACATTATATTGGTTTTGGAGTGAATCTAATGCTATTTCATAGGCACTACATGAGTCGGTTGCTGTTCTCTTTATATGTGACTAAAATTAGTGAAGGTCGGCAGATCGGTGTGCAGCATTGTGCGGTAGTGTGCATGATTGTGACTGATAACAAAGCATCTCCTAAAGAATGCGCTTTATACGTGAATCCATAGCCATCCCGTTGTGTCTAGTGTAAGTCATAACTCTGTTTACATATTTAGAGCGCCACGTCCTAAAGGAACTGTTAATATTTCCCGAAAGTGAATAATATTGGTCAGAGATTATATATTAACAATCAGTCGAATAATACAGTAGGCCTACACCGCAATAAGGTCAAAGCTTCCGAATCCAGTCTCCCGGGTATATCCAGCGGGTGAATGGTCGCGCATAGACTGGCTTCGGCTAATGTAGTGTATCAAATACTCGTCATAGGCTAAAGTCGATTTATAATCTAGAAGACATCTAAATTTGGCAGGTTAAACTGCTAAAGGTCTGAAAGCGCGAACAACCCCCCCCAACGGGTACTTCCTTCCTCACCATGCCGTGGTCCAGCATGGAAAGACTCGGGTCATCTTCAATGGGGCAAAGAAATCTCCTAATGGCCTCTCGATCAATGACTGTCTGAAGACGGGGGCCAAATCTCCTACCATTACTCTTCAACTGTGGCCATACGTTTCAGAGTCCTACCCTTGTGTGGCCGTCGGGGATATAGTGAAGGCCTTCCACCAAATCTCGATCGCAGACCACGACCGCGACTATCTCTGCATTCGGTGGCAAGACGAGGATGGAGAGGTGTTGAACACACTTCGTGCACCTCCCCTTCGACCTAAACTGCTCCTCGAGCGCTCTACAAGCCACTCTACGGGTTCTGTTCGGCCTACCCGAGGACTCTGCCCTTCCTCTACCAGTCCCGGACACTGACCACTCGGTCGTTCAAACCCCAGGTCAGTGCCCTCTCGTTCGGTGAACCTCAGGTCAGTGAACCCTCGGTTCGTCGAACTCATGGTCGATGACACCTCGATTGTCAAAACCCAGGTCGATGACCCATCGGCCCCCACACTCTCTCACGTCTCATTGAGAGCCTCTACGTCGATGACGTGGTGTTAGAGGGAGAGACTCCATCACACGTGAACACACTCAGAGTGACTCTCACTGAACTGTTGTCTCGCGCCTCGATGAACCTTCACAAGTGGAGGTCAACGAACCCCACTTGTGACGAGGAGAGTCTCCCAACTCGAGTACTGGGGATCCCTTGGGACCCCATCTCAGACGAAATCTCGGTCAACCCTTGATAACGTGACCCCCCCCCCCCCCCC